>JAGKQE010000070.1:0-146079 GCA_022609375.1 Xenosphaeropsis pyriputrescens
TTTATAATGCCAAAATGTTCTATCAAAAAATACCAAATGTTGCCCAACCACCTACAAAAATGGGGTCATGGGTATGCCCACCAAAAAATCGGTAAAAACCCCCCCCCCCCCCCCCCCCAATCCTCATCATAAAGGTTAACAAAACCCGCTCCTTCAGTAGAAATCTGCATGTAATATTAACACCTATCTCTAAACAGACAGACAGAAAAATAAAAGAACACGAAGAAACGGAAATGCTCACACCGTCATCTCCCCAAGCGGGAAAACAGCAGCAGTCCCACACCGAAATCTTACTGAAAACCACAACTGCCTCCATAGACCCAGCGTTCCAAGCTTTCCACACGCAAGATCGGAGTGGGCGGTAGGTAGGGTGGGGTAGGGTATATAACAATACAGAAGAAGATGTTGGTGTTGATGATGCTGACGAGGGAGCGGTGGATTGCTGGATGTGTCAATAACGCCTTGAGACAATCGGGTTTAGAGGTGAGGATCTTCTGGAGAGCCATGGAATACATCTGGGGAGACTTACCGGACTGAAGATGCGGCGTCGATGTCGAGGTACTTGGTACCCAGCACGACGTACCTCGCCGCCTCGACGACCTTGCTCGCGCAGTGCTGACAAGCGGTGTTTCTGGAAAATGGAGCAATTCCAGGGAGGGTGAAGATGGAGTGGATGGAGTGAATAGCCATGATTCTCATGAAACACGAGAAGTGGTACAGGAAGGAATGGAGATAGACCCCCCGAGTGAGATCATAGAGTTTTGGGTGTTCAAGAGGCCGTAGTTCTGGCGGTAACGATCCCCGCCATTCTTCCGGCTCGGAATGCAGGTCGTGGGCTATGGATGAGGATTCCTGGGACTTGATGAAAGGACTTTGCTGTTGCAAGCTTTTTAACGATAAGAGGAGATTTAATGGGTTTTTGATGAAGATGAAATATTGGGAGTAATCCCAGGACTTTCAGGGGAAGGTTTCGGTGGCTTGCAAGTCATATCGTCGTTGATGATCTAGGTGGTATTAGTTGGATCTTTGGGGGCAGAACATCTCTTGCTTTACCTACCGATGGGCGGCCGGATATGTATGAAATGCGTTTGTCATGGACATAAATGTGATAGACATAAATCAACCAAAAGATCCAGTTTTATGTTCGACCTCCAACCTCTGTAGCTGATAAGTTTCAAGCAGCAGCAACAGCTTACCAGTGTAGCCCCTTTGATTGTGCTGAAAGTATGTATTCGATTCCAGGAGCACCAAGGCCCTCGACATAGAAACTCTGACGGCTTATCAACAGTCCTTTCTTAGCATATTAAACGTAGAGGTAGGCATACCATGCATCCACAGCTTCAACTCCATCATCCCCGATGGGTAAAACAATGTATCGTTATACACAGAAAACGCCTTCTCAAAATCCCTCCAGGCATACTCCTGCGCATCCACAAGAGAGACCGGTTCTCGCGACAGTCTAGTCGGCATCTTCACGCATACAGTGTGTTCCTCGATGCAAAGCAAGCCAGATCATCATCCCAGATCCATTTTGCTAGAAATGTAAACGCCAGCGGGCCTTGAATGCAGGACGGCAGAGGGCTCCAAGAGCCTTCCAAACTGCTCTTGAAATGCGCTTTGATAGGTAGCCATGCTTTGACAGCCATAAACATACCATCCACCCACAACTCCGCGGGCAACCAAGCAGATCTTTACAAATCGCCCCCCCACCGCAGCTTCTCTAGCCCAGGGATATCCACCCGCGCACTTCCCCCCACATGCTCAGACGCCTGATTGCCATGGCCAGACCTCCGGCAATCCCAGCGGAGCGTGACTCGCCGGCCCCTGAGATACCCGCCGATTCCCGAGGCGGAATACATCGATATGGAGGATGCAGGACCCGGTTGTGGATAACAGACATAGCCGGTGGCTGAGTTTGGAATCCGTGGATATGCTCTCCTGGGCGTGGTATTGCCGATGGGGCTGTGGCGGTCAGGACGTGTGGCAACGAGGGGATGTCTGGGGTTGGTACGTTCTCTTGATGCTCGTTGCCTTCGGTACTGCTCTGGGGTCTGTGGCTGCTGTGCAGAAGGGATCTGGATCCAGCGAGGCTTCGTCTGTGTCATGTGAAGCCGTTGATCGTGACGCATGCCCTTCTTTATGGGGATGCGGAGGATTTGGAGGGGTTGGATGTGGGTATCTCGTGCTGCACATGAGATGAGTGAGTTTGCGACCTTGTTCTGACTGCTGGGCTAATTTCAGCAATGAATTCCACTTCTGTTCTGGTGCGGAGGACTGGACTTACGGTCTATACGATCAGGGAGTTATTATTGACACCGCCAGTACTATGAATTGGGTGATAGTTCGAGGGACAGAATTATCTCCTGAAGCGTCCTCTCTAGCTGCAGGGCTCGTATTCAATGCAACTGCTCTTTTACGGATACCTCTGCTACGTTTTGATGGGCAACGACATGGTCCGCCTGGATCCTTGTCTCCATTGGGATGAGGATGGGTAGTTTTGGTACCCTCCAAAAGCACAGTAGATTTATATTTACTTACGATGCAGTCCGCACACGAAAGCGATGCACGATCCGCACGATCATGTCAAATCCCAGAACGATTTGTCTTCTCCAAATCCCACATCTGATCTTCCTTCCTCAACAATATAGTATCCGCAGGCAATAAATAGTCCGCTTCCTCCGTTGCGGTGTTCCTGGCCCTGCCGACACCGACGCCATCCTCCTCAACTGCCGACTGCTGAAAATAAGCCATAAGCCATAAGCCACAATGCACAAGACGAAACAAAACGAATCGGCGTGTTACCGATGCACTTGTAGTTGTACTTGTGATATGCAGATGCGTAGAATAGAGTGCTTGGGTCTTGGTATGATCAAGGCAGCATCGGTTGCGGAGGCACGTGACGGTGTCTTTTTTGGTTTTCGGAATGTCGTATCGAGAGGATCACGAAGGTGGAAGACTCGAAAATCAAAGCAGGGAAGAGGCAACAAGTACAACACAGTCAGCTCGCGTGTTGCACCTAGGTAGGCATGACAAGAGGATCTTGTGCTTCTGTACAGCCTCATCCACATCCACATTGGGAGATTGTGAATGGCGAAGACTTGCCACTTTGCCATTTATTTATTTGGTGGCTGTTGATATTTTCATTTTCATTGTTATTGTTATTGTTATTGTTATTGTCATTCTCATCCACATTCAGTAAATAACAGTAAATAATATCAGCATCCATCATACAATCCCTCCCCATGCACATGACCTTACATCCCTCTCCATCCAATCCACATGCCTCACCCTCTTCATCGCAGAATCCCTCGCCTTCACCCTCACAAATGGCGTAGCACTCGCTCGGCCATCACGAAGCCTCGAGTGTTTTACATTCAGGGGTCGATCCGAGGCGAGGCATAGCATGGCATGGCATCCTCCGTCCTGCCTCAACCATTGACGTGAGTCTAAGAAGAGGCTTGATCATTCATTCTTACTTGTACAAGTATTAGCTATTAGCTATTAACTAAGTACATAGTAGTTATTAGAATAACCATTTCATTAGCCATCGGTCAAGTTCAATTTCAACTTCAACAGCCACCATCTACGAGGCCCATAAATCCGACCGATTATTACTACTGCACACCACAGTAAAGATGTATGTACAAGTATGTGCGTGCGTGCGTGCGTATATCCTTCCTCCGTCCTCTCTTCCACTCCACTCTATCCCACGCGCACTGTTGCCGAGCTGTGCGGTGCAGACGAGACGAGAAGAGACGAAAATAGTAATGTTTTGGTAGGGATTAGGGATGGGTAGGATGATTAGGGCGCGTTATTGGAGTGATGGTCTTTGGTAATGTGGAGTTGAAGTTGAGGAGAACAGGGGGAGGATAGGATGGGATGATATAGGATGATATAGTATGATATAGTATGATATAGTATAGGGCAGGGAAAGGAGAGGATGAGGAGGAGGAGGAGGTTCTTGTTGTTGCGACCTGTGACTATAACTATGGCCATAAGTAAAAGACTTGCGACCGCTCAACTGACGACGATGAGATGATTCAGATTCGGATTTGAATTTAGATTTAGATTTAGATTTAGAGTGAGACTCAGATTCGGATTCGGACGTTCTTGATGGGTTCTGAATGCATCGCCCATGGTTGTTGGGGCTGTAGAGTCGTATTGTGTTGATGTTCTGGAAGGGGGTAAATAGATGCTGAACTCACGATACTTCATACAGATCAAGAGTGATACTCCGTACTGTATAGGAGACTCGTTCACCGTTCACCGTTCACCCTTCGCCATTCTCCTCTTTTGATCACATAAAAGACATTCTTGCATCATGGTCGCTCTATGAATTACCCCGTACGTAGTTCTTCTGTGATTGATGGAAGAAGATTTCATAAGGCGGCTGGCTGGCATTTCTGGCCATTCATACAAGCATGCTTATCTTGAAGACTGGAAAAGATGCAGCCATTCACATCTCTAGATGGGAACAGAGTACGGGGTCCCTGATATCTTCATAATCGCAATGATAATCATAACTAATCACAATCATCGTCATTTTTCATTCCTCGCTTCATCACCCCGTCGTCCCCTCATTCTGCCCTGCCCTGCCTGCCCTGCTCTACTCTGCACCGTCTGTTTCGCTCACACCGTGCACACATACAAACATATCTCTCACTGTGTCAGTGTCGGTGTCGGTGTCAGTGTCGGTGTCGGTGTCGGTGTCGGTGTCGGTGTCATTGCCATTGTCATTGTCATTGTCAGTCATAAGTCTATAATATACTTCAACTGCTTCTATTTTCTCTCTCTCTCTCCGTCATCGTTCCCCATAAAATAACATTGAGAAACCGAAGCAAGTGTATATACAGTACAGTACAGCCCAGACACACACTCCAACTTGAACTCCGTGCTGTACCGCAGTTCACACAGTGACAATCAGATCCACTCCCACAGGCTGACAGGGGGGGTTCCAGATCAGCCCAGAATGGGTGGGTGCACCAGCCAGTAGTAGAATACATGGGCTCAAAACTCAAGACTCAAGACTCAAGACTCAAGGCTCAAGTCAAGGCTCAAGTCAAGGCTCATGGCTCAAAACAAAACGTAAAATGATAATTGTGGGTATGTTGAGTGGGCATTGAAGTGGGCGCTTACAAACAGCGAGTCAGAGTCCGACAATCATCCTGAGCGCCGAGGGAAAGGATCCCTGGTTTGAGGGATGTGATGTGATGTGATGTAGAGATTCCATGTACTCCGTATGTATGATGGGCGATAATGAAGGATTCTGTAACACCCGGTCTTCTTTTTTTGGGGCGGGAATTGAGGGTGAGGATAGATGTTGACGTTGATGTTGATGTGGATATGGAGATGGAGATGGAGATGAAATGCAGGTGTAGATGTAGGAACGAGATAGTTGAGTAGATATTCCATAATCATAATTAAATCCATGTAAAAGGGTGATAGAGCAGGAAATAAATGAATGAATGAATGAATTAACTAATTAATGAATAAATAAACAACTAAACAATAACACAATGAATAACATAATGGATAACATAATGGATAAATAAATAATTATCCATATCAACATTAACATTAATATTAATAGAACAGAATAAACGAATAAAGCCACTCCATACGCTACGTACATAGTACAGATATGACAACCAAAATAACAATAACAGTAACAATAACAATGGAGAATACGACAACCACTCCCCCTTTCATCTAAAACCACTCCCTAATCATCCTCTCAATACCGCTCTTCGATCAAATTGATGCGCGCACGCCCTCCCCTCCCCTCCCATCGCCAGCCATTTATTCTATATATTCATCACTTCTCCCCGCGCGTCTATTTTGTTTCCAACACTTGCATTCACTTGCATTCACTTGCATTCATCTGCACTCACCGGCATCAGCAAATCAGCAAATCACACCTCACCGTTCATCTCTATCGCCGGCCTCCTTACCCAACCATCTCCAAGTAAAGTCGTCCACGGAACATACGAAACATCTAGAACAAGCCGATATCAAAGACAGATTCCCATATAGAGATTACCTCGCCCCTCCTCTCCGCACTTGATAACAAAACTCATACAAATACACATACACATACAACAAAGACCGACGATATATCATCAAGTCTCATCGACCCCCCCCCCCCAGACCCAATCTCCACTTCAATCCGCACTGTCGAGTCAATCCTCCGCTCTCAAAGCCATGCTAGCGTCACCCATTACCTTCCAGCACACGATGTTCCCAGCTCCATCACAAATTCACCCCTCACCTCCTAAGCGTCCTCGACTCTCCCTCCAAATCAAGACCCCCTCTGCCCCACAAACTCTTGGAAAATCCGTCACGGCTCTGAAATCAGACATCGATCCCTCATCGCCAACGGCCTTCAACACACTGAGCAATGCATACGCAGCAGCAATCGAGAATGCGAGTCCACGAACCGCACACCCAGGGAGGGAAGGAAACATGGGACAAGGCGGAAGATCAATGAGAGGCGCATCACTACGTCTCCAAACGACCAGCACACGCCCAGCACACCCTTCATCGCCGGCGTCGGCAACGACACATGCCCACACCCCGTTCACCTATACGCCCCCGCATTCGGCGCATGCCAAATCCCCCGCAACTTCATCGACATCCCCCTACACCTTCAGCACAACACCGATCTCGAAACTCAGCGAGAACCCATTGAACCCCGGCCGCTCATCCCCCCTCTCCCCACTCGTCACCCGCCGTCGCGCAACTGTCGGCTCGCACAACCTCACGGCGCCCTACGCCCATCCCCAGGCCCTGCATAGCATCCTACGCAACTCGCCGCTCCCCAGCCGGCGGGGCAGTGCCGTGAGCGAGAAGGACGACGGCTCCAGCTACGCCAATGGCAATGGCAATGGAAATGGCGTTGAGAAGGCAGCTGCGGCCGGCACTGGGAATGGGACCACAGAGCGACGCAGTAGATCGCCACCGGCGAAGAGGGTCGCATATCTCGACCCGCTGACGCAGACCATCACGACGAACAAATACGTCAAGAGCCATATCGAGCTGCTGGCTGAGGAGGCGAGTCCGCTGCCAGATGAGCGGGTCGATGTGCTGGAGCTCGAGGGTGCCGAGGCGGACACGCGTGATGGCGGTATGACGCCCGGCCCGTTTGAGGAGATGAGGAGGCGCTTGGCGGGGTTGGGGGATGAGAAAGGGGATGGGAAGAAGGCGCGGCGCGAGAAGAAGCGGAAGTGGGTTTGGACTATTGGGGCTGATGAGGGGGAGGATGAGAGAGAGAAGGAGAGGGCGCCTGTCACGGCTGTTGTTTGTGCTGATGCTATGCTTGAGTAGGGGGATGATGTTATGATGGATGCGCGATCTGTATTGTACTATAGACGACTTTATGAGTTATGAGTGATGGGGGTTGTATATTAGTATCAATGTTGAAGATGTTGAGAGTGTATTTATTGTCTTGTCTTGATGTATTAAGAGTGAGTCACTGCTGTGTATCACAATAATTCCTTTTTCAAGTAATTTCAGTTCATTTCGAGGTGATTCGTTCTAGCTATAGTACGTGGACCATGTCCAGCTCAGCTATACCTCCATCTTGTTGCGATATTGAGAAGAAAACTGCTCAGCTTTCCATATAACGTTCAATCCCTATTCGAGTATACCCTCACCTCAAACGAGGAAGGAACAGAAAGTATAAAAAAGCAAAAGAGAAAGAGGAAAAAGGAAAAGGAAAATAGACCCGTAGACTTTCGCTCGCCCCTTCACAAGTATCAGGAATCGTCAGATCAGCACACCAGAGACCAGCGCACACAGCTCGAGTCCAGAACACAGAGTATTCCAAACATCCATCGAGACGCCCGGCGCCAAGACGAATCCCCAAGCCCAGCACCGATCCGAAGTCCACAGCCCCACTCCTCCAACAACAATTACAGGCGGCTCCGCCCTATATAGAAGAAAAAAAGAGAAAGCTCAAACAAACGCCCTCGCACGTATCCCCGAACTAGTAAGCAGCAACTCAGCAAGCAGACGTCTCGTCAGAGACCCCTATTCATGCATACCGCGATGGCGCTGTGCCTCGTCGAGCTCGTCGACCAGGACATCGAGCCAGCGGTCCTCGTAGGCAGGAGGAGAGACGTCTCGGCGGATCATCTGCGCATCGGCGCGTCCCTGGCGGAACGGGTTGAGAGCGTGCGGGTCCTGCTCGATGCCGCCGCCGTCCTGCTGGCTGCGTCGGACGGTGCACAGAGAGCGGCCGCGCACGAGGACTGGCGGACCGTGGGCGCTTGGGCGGTTGAGGACGTGGCGCGCGGCGCGTGCTGGTGCGGCGAGGACGGGGGAGGATGGGGGCGCTCCTGCGCGGTGCTGGTCTTCATCTCCAGCTCCAGCGGCGTGGGCGTGGGCGTGGGCGTGGACGGCTCCTGCGGCAGCGGCAGCATCAGCGTCTCTTGCACGGGCAGGGAGATCCGTCAGCTCGACTGCATCGCGGTCATTGCGGACGTCTGGGACGTGGTGGGCGAGGGCTTGTGGGGTGTATGGAGGAGGGGGAAGCTCTTCGGCGGAGGCGCAGCGTGGCAGGAGGACTTTCCAGGCCGAAGTGGTCAGGACGGTGATGAGGGTGAAAACGATGACGACGGAGAAGATGATGAGAGTGGTGTATTCGCCTGACAGGCTGGCGCGGGCAGCAACGACGGTGCCGTGAGGCGCCATTGTTATCTATTAGTGAGGGATTCGGTCAGCTTGTGCGTCTTTGTTATATAGACGTTGATACTCGACTCATCAGAGCTAGCTCAATCGTTCTGGATGGAGATCGTGCATTGATGACTCACTGCTTGAAGTTTTGATTGAGAGTCAGAGAGCAGGACTTCGAGGAACTCGTTGATGTGAGTTGAGCAGGGTATCCACTCGGCAGAGGTGAGGAAGAAGAAGAAGTTGATGAAGTTGAAGAATCGAAGAAGAGGAAGAAGGCGAAGAAGTGAAGAAGTAGAAGAGGAAGAAGACAAGATACGTGACTACAAAGCTGCAGGTGGTCAAACCAGAAACCGCAACGCCGCCGACCACGGGATAACAGCGCAGACCGTGGACGGCCGCGGCGACGAGGTCAATGGGGGTTCAACGTGCGTCCACGGGGCGGCGATGGGTTCTCCAATGGGTTCCTCGAGCGCTGGGGGTGATGGTGCGAGTCCCGTGGGGAATTGGGTGGCTCTGCGAACAGGTGATGAGGTGTTGATTTCTACGATTTCTGCGATAGGGGTTCAGGGGTTGGAAGTTGTTGATGTGATGGGCGAGGAGTGGGTTTCCGGGAGCGTTTGGGATGGGGATATGGTTTTTGTGGTAGGCAGTGTGTCCTCAAGAGGGGTTTGATATGTCGAAGTTGGAGTGCTGTTTGGGATCCGTGGACTTGAGATGTTCTGTATCAGTTCTTTGCATGTCAAGTGTAACGGTTCGGGAGTCAGTATATGGATCTGATGATAACGAACGGCGAAATATTCAACTTAGCTACGTCAAACGCCTATAGAGGTCTTGATCCTACAGAAATATACACAACCGATGCACGCAATTTGCACTTTCACTTTCCATCGAAATGCCATTCAGAGCGTCCCATCAATCCCTCCCATCCATCTACAGAGTCCCTCCAAGCACCCTCCCAAAAACCCCCCTGACCCGTCCAGGTCTCTCCACGGCAGTGAAGACAACCGCCGCAGAACAGGCGAACGCGAGGGTCTCCCTCCACTGCTTGTCCATACCATACCTGCGCGGCAGCAGCGTAGCCAAGGCCCTGGGCGCCACGAAGAGCGCAATATCCTTCCTGCGGCCCTCCTTCTCGAGGAGGATGCTCCAGCCACACAGCACGCAGCCAGCAGCTATGCACACGCCGCCATCAATCTTCTGCCGCACATAGACCGGGATATCCGATTTCGTGAGGCGCAGGTACAGTTGCGGTAGGCGTGTGCGCGCCAGACACACGCCGTAGTAGAAGAGGGCGATGAAGGAGGCCAGAAAGCCACTCGAGCGCATGGCGGATACGAAGGCGTTGCGCACGCCCGCCGAGCTCGGGTTCCGCAGCTGCAGGGCGAGACCGAGGGGCAGGTAGCTCGCCATGGCCCATCTGAAAGCCCGCACGGCGCGCATTACAATGCCCCACTCGCAGTTCGGCCCCGTGCCCATGTGCACGATCTCGCACGGGAACGGGATGGTGGCCACTGGGTCACCCCAGGATAGGGGCCAGCTGTAGTCGGCGCACATGGACTGCAGGATGGGCGCGGCGCCGGTCTCCACGCCGTATTTCAGCTCGCCGAAGTGTGCGGCGCGCAGTGCGGCGATGAGGCGTGGGTCTACAGCTGCTGCTGACGCGATCCATTTGTTGTAGGCGCGCGGCAGGCGTGCGGGGATGTAGATCCAGGCCCACATTATGAGGGCGGACGAGGCGGAGAATATTAGAGGGTCTGTGAGGGTGGCTATGAGGCGGTCGAGCTTGTTCCAGCGTCCTGTTGATTTCCTGCGGAGGCATCGCTGGGCCCATAGTTCGCCGACTATCACGTCTGCTGCTCGAGTGACGGCGAAGAGGGTTAGATCCATTGTTCGACCTGCGAACTTGGTGGGTCTGATGGCGAGGCCATTTTCTGAGTAGGTGTTGGGTGGGACTTTGTCAATGAATGCGTCGCTCTCTTTTGATTGTAGAAGCTTGAGACTGAACCATGCTGCTATGAAGGCCGAGATGAATCGTATGAGTCTACACGAGGTCAGTAAAGGAGCGAAGAGATACTGGTAAGAATTGAATGTCATGTGACATTTAGATTGGCCAACAACAATTGAACTCACCTCTCTCGTGCTACGAGTGATAGACTCTTTGCAAATTGAGTGAATAATCTCCGTAAGGGGGACTAGAACATGTCAGAAATCTTCCGGTACTCTGCTCACTCTTTTACCGACGAAGGTACGGTGATACATACCTGAAGTAAAGTCGAACCCCCGACAAGAGCAGCACAGAATGTAGGGAATCTCTGCCATTCAAGGCCACTCTTCAAGATGGGCAACAAAGCATCCCGAAACGAATCAATGCCTTTGCCCTTTTTACCCAAATGCGTCAGAAGCAGGGTGAGTAATCTTGGAGTGGTGCTGGAAGCATATCCAAGCAGATAAGCCGTTACCAGCGGACGCAGAGCTGCAGGTACGAGGCGATCAAGGGTTTGCTTTCTGCTTCGAGATGCATTCAACCTCAGTGTCGCCATTGGTGCAGCACCTGTAGTTATCGGTCAGTCCTTATAGATAAAAGTGGCGAATACAGACATTTTGTAGTCTGTAGATCAAGAGAAGATATATTATTATTACCTTGAATGGAGGTTATGATAGACCCATGAATGTATGAGTTGGGCCGAGGTACAGTATCTTATGACAGCGGATGAGGTATTAGTTCAGGAATATTCCCCGCGGGGGTTAGTTGAGGTGGTATTACTTAGTGTCAAGCGAGATTGGATGTGGTGGTGCTCTGTCAGTGAGTTACAGGGGGAATTGATGACGGGATAATAGGCAGTTTGACAGTTTGACAGTTGAAACGAACTGTGTAGCGCTGAGGGGTTGAAGGTGAGTAGGAAGGTAGAAAGGGAGGTAGATAGGGGGTGAGGAAGGAGGTGAATAGGGAGATATGTACAGTAGTATGTACAGTAGTATGTACAGAAGTATGTACAATGTACATACAGTAGTATCTGTGTACAGATAAAGGAGTTCGAGCTTGTATTCATAACTTACTGTAAAGTATTTGTCCAAGACTGACTGACTGTACTGTTGTGTAGTACCGGGCTAATAGGGTATCCTAAGAAGGTAGAGTAACGTGACGAGGCATACAACCAAGTATTCCGCCGTATCGATGATAAACATTGGACTTGTTGTTTATGTGCTCTTGCTTGACTTCAAGCTTTTCCCTAAGGGCCTGCGTGCGTGCCTTTGCAAGAAAGGGGACTGGCTCTCGAGGAGAGTTTGACGTGAATTCTTTTGTTGACTTTTACAGAGTCGATGTGTTTAGGAAAGCAACAGAAGGAGAACAAAAGGAGAAGAGATGTGCTATGTCATTGCAGAACAAGAGGATTTTGATAGGACATCTAGACGAAAGAATGGACGGATGGAGGAGTTGTAAGTAAGTATCTACAATATACAATATACAATATACATCCTCCGTTAAAGGAGATCGAAGCTATCCTTGGCCTGTTCATGCCTGAGTATATGCCTCACTTAACAGGCACATAGGCATTTATCCGTGAAACCCACCGGTGGCCGGGTCGGGAAGGTCTTGGTGTCCTTGTGTTCCGGGGCGCTATACTCAAAGCAGCTCAAGGCATTCCCGATTAGTGCGCGTGGTTTGTTCCTTCGGTTGCATGTGATCCGGGTAGAATGGAGGGCCATTTCGTGATTATTGATGGATGAGGATTGAACTGGGAGGGACAGACAGCAACATCGACAACAACATCACATCAGCAACATCAACAACATCAACAGCAATGAATGACAACGAATAACAACAATAACAACAACAAGAAGAAGAAGAAGAAGAAGAAGAAGAAGAAGAAAAATAACAAGAAAAATAACAAGAAGAACAACAGCATCAACATCATCACATCTATATCCATCACATCCCACGAACAGGCTATCTTGCCTCTCCGGAATTCACCACCTCGACTTACCTTAACTCAACTCGGTTCCATTCGAATCCAAACACAAAATCGCATCCAGTATTACCGCTAGTCTCCTACTCTTCTACTCTCCTAGTCTTACTTCGGCACCTTATCTTCAACTTCAAAACCGGCCAAAAAGACGACTAGTACTACCAGAAAGCTAAGACTCCACGAGGGAAGAGGGGAACTGGAAAGGGCCGTTCGACATTCTACAGCATAACATCTTAAGCCGCAAGTGTCTGCCTCTGCCAGTCAAGCTTCCGTCAAGAGGTATTGATAGATACAGTACAGTACAGTACAGTACACTACACTACACTACACTACATTACAGTACATAGCAACTGCCTACATTTGTTGGGAGACTCCTAATAACATTCACCGCAGATATACGGATACCTATTCCAACCCATATACATCTCTTCAGCTCTCTCTCTCTCTCTCTCTCTCTCTCTCTCTCTTCATATCTTTCCCTCTCCTCTTTCGTCATTCCATCACTACTTCTACATTCTCATCGCCATCATTATCGTCATCATCATCATCATCGTCATCCCTCTTTTACCCTCCTGCTCGAATTTCATAACGCCTAGTTTGAAATACAACAAACTGTCGTAGAGAGACTGTACACGGAACCCATTGATTGTCTACCTCTACCCTTACCCACCACTTCCTTCGTCAAGTCAACAACGCGGAGCTCATGGGTCAACATTCATGACGGGAAGCCCTCTATCGGAGAAGTGTTGGTTATAATTATACTAGAAAGTCATTTGCATCAGATCTACGACATCCATGCTTGCGGTTCAGCATCCCAGCATGGGTTCGAAGCCACCGAACGACATGCCATTTGGCTGTACGTATATCACATGTTCAAAGATGTCCAATGTCATTTCACATCTTCAGACAACAGAATACTAACCCATTCAAACTACATAGATTCTTTCGATGTAACTGACAATAACTTCCCCCACCCACCACCTCCTCCAGCCGCCGGCGCCGCCCTCCTCGATGACAACGATTCCAAAAACCTAGAGCACTTCTTCGCTGGTTTTGGCAACGATGAATTCAACGATAATTATTTCTACACCGATCACAAGAACGGCAATGGAGGCTCTCAGAATGGAGATATGTTTCCCTGGCCTCACGAGTTACCCCCCACATTCATGGGCACAACCTCTTCCTTTGGCCAACAGACCCATCCCCCAGTCGAGAACTTCGGACTTCCAGCCGGAACACCCACTACATCCGCCGATGTCTTTGCTGCCACCGCTCTTTTACAGGGAAGTCGGGGTCAAGGCATAGTAGATCCTTTCTCTCCCATATCACACGCCCCAATGCTACATACACATACATCTCTTCAATCGTCCCATCATGGGTTGCCTACGCACAATGGCCTCGTCTCCCGTAAAAGGCCCGAGGAATTCATGTCGGAGAATTTCTACGCCGACATGTTTGCGTCCAATGGCCGTGCACCCCGCGAACCATCCAAGGCCGTAGATATCCGATGGGGTTCAGATGCTGCCTTTGCGAACACGAGTTTCGTGGCGCCAGCTGGTCAGGAATCATCGGATGTGGTGGAGCGCAACCTGATGCAGAAGATGGAGTGCTTCGAGCCAGCGAGTCAAGGCGGTACGGCAGTGAATACGCGGCAGGCGAGCCCGGTAGTGGCGAGAAAGGTCGAGACCGCGACGGCGGATCTCAGTGCTGAGGGATTGGATCTTGCAGACCAGGAGCTCGGCGAGAGGAAACGGAAGATGGCGGATGTCGACAAGCCCAAGAAGCGGCGGAAAGAGGAACGGAAATCGAGTGCCGCTCGCGCCGCCGAGGCCAAGGCCGCGCGTGAGAATCTCACCGAGGAGCAGAAGCGCGAGAACCACATCCGCAGCGAGCAGAAGAGGCGTACGCTCATCAAGGAGGGCTTTGAGGATCTCGGTGAGCTAGTGCCTGATCTGCGCGGCGGCGGATTCAGTAAGAGTGCGGTGCTCAGTATGGCGGGCGATTGGCTCGAGGATCTGCTCCGGGGAAACGAGGAGTTGAAGGTGCTTCTCGCTGGGTTGGAGGGCCGATAATCCCGGCGGGAGGGTTTGGCGTAGATATTGGGATTGGCGGTTCATGGTGTTCTTGATGTCGATGGTATGGATCTGCAATCGATATGCATATGGACATGGACTTGAATTTGGACTTGGACTTCGGAATAGGATCCAGTCATATGGGTGGGATCATTGGGGATTCGTGAGGTGTCATGGTCACCTTTTCGGGGGGTTATGGTGTTTGGATCCGGCGCTCGTTGGCTCTCTCTGGCTCGGTTTGGGTTTGGGGTGGCGTTCTTTGATTTGGCCTTGGCTTAGCTTATGTTGGCTTTGCTTGTATTGGCTTGTATCGGTTTATATTGTCGCTGGCATGCGGCTCTTATGGGATGGGGGTTTTTTGGGGGTGATTTGGAGTGTATGAATCGGATAGGGTGGGTGGCTTTGTGAGTGGCTCTGTGGGGATGGGATGGCGATGAGTGTGAGTATGAAATATAGATTACGAAACGGACTTGCTTACTTAGATTTTGGTGGGGTTTTGAGGGGTTGTGATTTTTGATGTGTGATGTGTGATTTGTGATGTGTGAGGTCTGAGTCTAGATTTGTGTGAGTTCAATGACTTTTTTCTAAATGGGGTTGTGATATTTCTCGAGAGGTAAATATAGTTTGTGTAAGTCAATAACCCTTCCATCCCAGATAACCCTTTCATCGCAGATTGATATGGCATATGGCGGTGAGGACTGGGTGTTGGTATCAACATTGCAGAAAGGAACTTGTTTGTGGAGCATTTTATTGTTGTTGAATCGTATATTGTTTATGTCGATGTTCAAGGTGCGTTTCTCAAGAGGATTATAAGATGAGGTTTTGTGAAAATGGGGGTTGATGGGATTGATGATGATATACGAATATATGTGTATGAATATAAATGAATATTTAGCCATGTTTCACCTATATTTTATCTATATCTTACCTATGGATATCTACCTATATATTAGAAAGTACAAGGAAGCAATGAGTTGTCGAGACTGATTTTGGGTGTGGGATAGAGTTGTGATTGATGGTATATCTTGAGATATATACATTTCTATACCCTCTTATATATACAACATCACTATGCACATATGTACTTGGTATAAAAATACCAATACCAATGCCAATACTCTATTCTATCCACATCTAAACCCAAGCATCAAGCTGAAATCCCACCTCGTACTCATCTTTTACACCTCGCACCTCGCATCTCGCATCTCGCATCTCGCCTCGTATCTTACCATAGCCTCAGGATGAAAATGCATATTCAGGCACCCACTTCTCCAAATCCAATGCATGCGCATGGCGCGTGACACATTTCCGTTCTCGGAAACGGGCGACGGGCGACGGGGGGGTCGGGAAGTCGGGCCTTATATTGGACATCTGGAATGGGGAATCGGAATCGGAATCGGAATCGGAATTGGAATTGAGGGGATTGAAGATGGAAATTCAATTCAATTCAATTCAATTCAATTCAAATCGATTCGATTGAATCAATTGATTGACTCCAACTCAATTCAATTACTTGATTTCTAATACTTCACATCTTCATCTCTCCTCATCCTCCCCTCTCAATAAATCCAATACTTCTCTCTTCATCTATCTTATTTCCCCATACAATTATCCATCTCTTTTCAGCCCACAATGACGATATACTCATCATCATCAACCCCCCAACCCCTCGCCTCATTAACCCCCCCTCCCCTCTAAGCCCCGCCGAAGATTCTAGAGTGCCCAATCCAACCCAATGTCAAACCCCACTGCTTCCTCCATTCTCCATTCTCCATTCCATTCTCCGTTCTCCATCATCTATTCTACAATCCACATTCTACAATCCATAATCCATAATCCATAATCAGCGAACGGCGGGGCTCCATCTCTCCAACTCAGCTCTCCGTATTTCCCCCCTTCATTTGTGTACTTTGTATGTAAAGGTATGGGTGTTTTTGTGGCTCTCGCTTCTCTTGCCACGTTATCTATGGAGTATCCGTACATATTGGTATTTCCTTGAACTCGAGTAGGGGTTATTATGTGCGATGGACGATTACTACCTACATAGCTACGTACTATGTATATGGGGGAGTATTTTATATTGTTGACGGCTTTATGGATTTGGAGGATTGGGTGATTAAGGGGGTATTTCATGGTGTTTGATGATCTTTACGAAGAGAGAGGGAAGGGAATGATTTTCATCTTCATCTTCATCTTCATCTTCGTTTCCATCTTCAGAGAGATCAGAGAGATATGCTTGCACATGTACAGTACGTACAAATGCATGCATCTATCCTCCATACAATCAAAGCCAAGCACAAACGGTAGATATTCGGGACAAGCAATTCTAAAGCAGCTCTTTGTTTTCTCGTGATGCATGATGCTTTTCATTGGTCTGCTTTGGACATTGTACACCGACATTCGAATGCGAATGCCAATGTCAATGCCAATGTTTTTGGGTTGATGTGCAGATGTGTTTTGTATGTTACTGTATGTATATGTGCATGCGTGTATAATACAATACAATACAATACAATACAATACAATACAATACAAAGCGCGTGATGTTCTGTATGGAATAGATTATATCTATGCAGATGTATGGTGATGTGTGAGGTGATGCTTGAGATGATAAAGATGTACAGCACATACTCCCTCCATGTAAAATACACTTCTTCCCCGACATGATTTACCCCTCTCTACCCCTCATATTTCTCCTCAATCTCCTCAATCTCCTCATTCTCCCCATTCTCCTCATTCTCTCCAGTTGACACAAACATCAACAAGATATCACCATCGATTAAATAAATAAATAAACATATTCTACACATTCTTCATACCACACAACAATTTCTAGAGTCATATAGTTAGGTACATACTTCGACTTCCGTAGTACGTAGTAACACATAGGGCCAGAAATGTGATAACCCCCCACGACGGTCTCGCTCTAACTTTCTCAACATCTTTTTGAACTCGCACTGGTGCACCAGTTGGATTGAACCATGGGACAGACAACATGGGGTGTTGAGTTGCTAGAGGTGAAGCCAGGACTAAGGGATCCGAAGAAATTGAATAGTCGAGAGGAATAGAGTATAGTAGAATAGAATAGAGCATCATAAAAATAAACAGGATGGTGAAGGATATTCATAAAAGCCGTTGGTTGCCCAATTCAACCGATTACCAGACTGCTTCTTGTTCTTGGTACTTCACTTACTCTACTCTACGATGTAAATATCCAGAGAGTACTCCACCGTACCTCGTCTACGTAGTACAAATCTTCCAGAGACATCAAATGCCATCATCATAATCCCCATATCTTCCATGTCCTTTAGTAGTCTATACCTAAGTAACTACTCAAGTCCAACCAAAAACCGAAGCTATCGTCTCTTCGTCTGACACTCCGGCCCTTCAATGATGCAGTGAAGTGGAGACACATCGAGTCTCCTCTTGCTATTGAATACTCTACATAGTACATAGTACGTATTACAAGCACCAGCACCAAAATACAAGTAGTTAACTTAACTTCCTGTAGCTATTACAAAGTGATGAAGGAGGTACATAGTACATAACTGGACTGCTCAAAGTATCGTGTCAGAGTGTCAGAGTGTCAGGCCGCTCAGACCATTCTTGTAGACAGAGAATCGCGCGGACCCAACCCCACTTCCAACGCCCCCGTGGCCGATGCTCAAGTGGGGGGGGAATGGCCGATCGATTGGAGGGTTTTATTGGTTGGGCTGGTTTGATGAGTGGGTCGATGATGTAGTTTGAATACTTACGAGTTACTGGGAGGAATACTTGGGTGAGATGGATGAGATGGGGAAGAGGATGAGATGGGAAGAGGAGAGGGTTGAATGTCAGTTGGATGTTGATATGGATATGGATTTGTATGAGTAGGGAGTAGGGAGTAGGGAGTATGTATTATGTATGTACATATGTACTTGATGAGGATAGGATGAGATGGGTTGAGTTAAGTTGAGCTCAGTTGAGTTGAGTCGAGTTGAATGAGGATTATCCTTTTCCCTGTGGAGGAATGAGAATGGCAAGTATTCACACAACGTAGCTAGATGAATGTTACCAGTATGGACCAGTATATAGATACATATGGATACATATAAACTTGTATGGATATCTTACTCATCTACTGCTGAACAGAGGGTAATGAGGAAGTGAAAGGATCATATCTATTACCCCGTACCATATTGACCACTCGACAATTGACTGAGATGAGTGCTATGTAGTTGATCACACGAGTGAGGTAAGGCAAGGCAAGGTAAGGTAAGGTAAGGTACGCCATACATCACCCGCAGTAAAAGGCACTATTATGTACCTCTCCACTTCCTGCCCTCCATGCACCAGAAATGTTTGTTTGCCCTCAAACATACATAAGCTCCCTCATAGCCGCCTCTTCATCGATTCTTCTTCCCTCTTCCCTCTTCATTCAATCCATCCATCAATCCCTTCATCTACTTCTATTTCCATTTCCATTTCCATTTCCATCTCACCTCTCAATTGCATAGACAATTGCATCGTTAATAGATTCCCTTATCTCTGAATACAACACTCTTCAATCACATCACACTACACAACAGACAATAACTACAATCATGTCTCTTCCTAAGACTATGAAGGCTTTGGAGTACTCTGCTCCAGAGAAGTACGGCATCGTTGAACGTCCTCTCCCAACCCTCAGAGACAATGACATTATGGTCAAGGTCAAGGCTTGTGGTGTCTGTGGAACTGTAAGTTATCATCTCCCATCCCAATCTTCAATCCCCAATCTCAAATACCCCAACCCCCCAACCTCTCCACATACACACACACACACACTAATTCATCCTCAAGGATCTCCACATTCACGAAGGTGAATTCATCGCCAAGTTCCCCCTCATCCCTGGTCACGAATGCGTTGGTGAAGTCTGCGCCATGGGCTCCAAGGTAGTCGACTTCAAGATCGGTGACCGCGTGGTTGCCGACAACTCCGAACTCTGCGAGAACTGCTTCTACTGCCGTCGCGGTCAACCACTCCTCTGCGAGGACTTCAACGCCCACGGTGTCACCATGCCAGGTGCCTTTGCCGAGTACTGCGCATACCCACAACACAAGGTCTTCAAGATCAAGAACCTATCCAACATCGACGCCACTCTCCTCGAGCCAGCCTCCTGCGCCATTCACGGCCTCGAGAAGATCAACCCACCCATCGGCGCCTCAGTCCTCGTCCTGGGTGCCGGCCCAACTGGCCTCGTGCTCGCCCAACTCCTCCGACACAACGGCGGTTGCAACGTCGTAGTCGCCGCCCCAGGCGGTCTCAAGATGGAGCTCGCCAAGAAGCTCGGTGCCGGCGACAGTTACGTCGAGCTCTCGCGCGAGAACCCCGACGCGCAGTTCAAGAAGATCAAGGAGGACCACCCCTACGGCTTCGACGTCGTCGTCGAGGCCACCGGCTCCCCTAAGATCCTCGAGGACGCCATCAACTACGTCCGCCGCGGCGGCAAGCTCGTCTGCTACGGCGTCTACAGCAACGCCGCCCGCGTCACCTGGCCACCGTCCAAGATCTTCGGCGACGAGATCACCATCCTCGGTTCCTTCTCCGAAACGTACTGCTTCCCGGCCGCCGTCGATTACCTCGATTCTGGAAAGGTCAAGGTCGATGGTATCGTCAACAAGGTCTTTAAGCTCGAGCAGTGGGGTGAGGCTTTGGAGAGCATGAAGAATAAGAGCGCTGTCAAGTGCGCTATTACCTTTGAGTAAAGGGGTTGCTTATGTACCCGGCATGGCAATTGTTTGGGGTTTGAGTTGTGGTGTTGTGCGGCGTGACACGGTGGGTGGGGTGTTGCGATTAGTTTAGATACCAGAATTCGTGTTATGATTTATGAAGAATTTTTTGGAACTTGGAGAGGGATTTTGTTGTGAATTGTGATGTGATGTGTTTTGTTATGATGTATTGATTTTCTTTGTGACTGAGTGATTCCTACAAGGATACGTATGAGTAAGTAGGTAAAGTATTACCTCTGAGTAGTAAGTGATAAATAGTGATGCTCCATGTGAATGCGGAGTACCTCAGATTATTGAGTATCCAGTAACCGCCCAACAGACTCGACTGGATGTTTCCATAGATACAATAATCTATGCGAGATTCATGCTCGTGAGATTTTTTTTTTTTTTTTGGAAGAGTGGAGTGTTTGAGATTTGAGGATTGGATTGGATTGGATTGAGTGGAGGGATTTGATGGTGGGATTCGAATGTAAGTGGGTTGTTACTGTTTACTCATGAGTTTGTTACTTGTTGACTTGTAATTCGTCACTTGTGAGCTTATAGAGGGAAGAATTATAGAACATTCACTCTCTGATAGATAATAAAGAAAGGAAAGGGAAGGAAAGGAAAGGTGATCCAAGGATATTACAATATAATATATATGATATATATAATAGCATCCTTTTATCCTAACTAGAATATACATTCTATTCCTTTGTATCTTTGTATCTATTAGACCCAAGCTATAATTAAGGTTGAATTCTTAGTAGAGAATAAAGTATATAAATAGTTATTCTTTAAGTCTTATAGAATTACTAGAATAGACTGCAAATCTGTTTTTCTTGTAGAATAGAACTTGCTAACTGTTATTTTGCAAGGGAATAAATATACTGTTTAGGTGTTGTATTGGAATTGTATAAGAGTTGATATTGAATCTATCCTAGAAATTCAATAATTACACTACTGACTGTATATAATTATTCTATAAGTATTTTGATTATATTACTGTAATAGGGTTATTTTTATATAGTTCACTTCTTATAAAATCTTAATCAACAAAGTGCTATTCTTAGTGGGTTTTTGGGTGGAATTTTAACGAAAAGTGCATACTCATTTCAGGCACTGTATCATCGTGTGTAATCAGATTGAAATAAATCATCTCTGTTTAGTTGTTTATTGTACATAGTACTGTACATCCCGTCTACTTAGCTACCTTCAGTCCAAGTCATTTCGTACTTCATTCACAAGTATCTTCACTTTGTGCATATGCTCGACGATGACATTTCTGCTTGAGCCTGCTTGCTCTTGGTGAGTATTGTGGACGGGGTTGAGACCGAGTCAAAGCTTGCAACTCTGTATTCTACCAATGTGTAACCACCAAGCCAATGTGTAAGTAAGTTACCGAAGCTCTTGATCTGTATGCCAATGTTCCTCGTCAGAGTGCCAGAGCTCCTTGTTCGAGTCGCTAGACTTCCTCATCATAGTCGTTAATGGAGCTCTTCCCCGGCTGTCGATCGCCTAATACAGTAGAGTTGGCCTTGGAGATCTGTGATGACACCTGGACCTGGACCTGGACCTGGATGTGGATGTGGATGTGGATGTGGAGTGCATGGACGTTTCTTTGGCGAGAGAGGATGATGATTGAAGGATGAGAATTGGAAGAAATATATATTATGATTGCTTCAATTGGGTTGGGTTTGGTTTGAAGGGGACTGAAATTGTTTTATCCTATTTTATTTTATTTTATTTTATTCTATTTTATTTGTTATATATACATTATTTATGCTCATTCTAACCAAGAAGCCGTCGAAATCATGCAACATGCAACCTGACGAAAGCTCCCAAGCACCAACTACGTCATATATGTGAGAGTAGATGTGTGCCGTGATGGCTGGCACCAGTCACCAGTCAAGTTTAACAGGAAAGAAGAACAACGCCAACACCAACCTCTGTTTCTCCCTCTCCCTCTCCCCCTTCTACCTCCATCTCCACATCCAATGAACTCATCTTCCACAAAGTATCATCGAGTACGCAATTCATTCCTCATCTTCCCTTGTTTTGTTTGGACGCCCATATACCTCTGGCGTAGCTGAAACCTCTCGTCAACCTTGCCAACAGCGAGAATCCCAGCATCTCATTCGCATATATTCCTGTCTGTATCGCCCATCCAACCGACCTCCATCTGGAACAGAAACATATTCCTTAAGAGAGGAGGCTGCTTCGCTCAAGCCCAGCAGTTTCTCTTCCCCCTCCCTTCCCTTCCCTTCCCTTCGAACCGAATCCCAATTGTATTGTACATTGATCCTACACCCCAATACCTCTGTCGACGACCAGAGACGCCATCATGTCGACCAACGACCACAAGAAGGGCCCCGGCGGCCATTATTCTGGCACGAATCCCATCCCAAACATCCAGAAGTTCATTGAGAACATGGATGCCGACAAGAAGGAGAGGGATGCCAAACTTGCTGCTCAACAGCAGGCCCGTAAACAGAATGCCAAGAATGTTGGGGGTTCTGATGTCTCTGATCACACCAATGGCCAGCCAAAGGGCATTGAGGGCACGCGGAAAAGTGTGACCGATCCCACGACTGGCAAGGAGGTACAGATTGAAGATGTTGATGCCAATTTTATGAAGGCTGTTGAGAACCCTATGGTATGTATTTGTTGATTGAGGAAATTCTTGTGTGCTGACTTTTTGAATAGCTTTCTGTCCCTAATGCCAATGTGGGCAAGGATACTGTGAGTACTGAGATTATCTATATCTGTATCTGTGATTGTATCTGACAGTTGTAGTCCGTCAAAACAGATGCCACCCAATCGGGAGAAGAATACAGGAATAACCAAGATATCACGGCCCCTCCTGATCCTGTCGAACCAAATAGTACTTCTGATGTCCCTATTCATGGCGAGAAAACGAACATCCTCTTCCATCCTACTCCTTCAGTTTCTTACGAACCAATGTATGTTGCTCTTGAGAAGAGAACATCAATATTGTGCATTGGTGTTCTTGCTGCCATTATTGTTCTTGGGAAATTGTTCGGTGGTGCATTGTACGGTCTCATTCCTCTAGGCATGTGCATTTCATCGGGTATTTTCCTTTGGATGAAGGAGGTAGTTAGAAGTGGACGAGTCCAAGAATGGTCTTCAGAGAAGGAGCGTGGAGAGACTGCCACTGCAAACTTGATTCCCGAATCCGTGGAATGGATGAACACACTTGTGGGTATCGTATGGGGTCTCATTGATCCGGACATGTTCGCCTCTGTGGCGGATACTCTGGAGGATGTCATGCAAGCTTCCGTGCCTGGCATCATTGA
Organism: Xenosphaeropsis pyriputrescens; assembly: GCA_022609375.1. Lineage (NCBI taxonomy): Eukaryota > Fungi > Ascomycota > Leotiomycetes > Phacidiales > Phacidiaceae > Xenosphaeropsis > Xenosphaeropsis pyriputrescens. The sequence goes on from JAGKQE010000070.1 coordinate 23,761, forward strand.
AAATGTTCGTGTTGCCGAGATTAACCAGGGAGTCAATCCAATTCGAATTCTCAGTCTTCGTGCTCTACCTGATGGACATGTCAAGGAGATGAAGGACGACATTCACAAGCAAAATGAGAAGGTGAAGGATCCCCAAGAATTGGCAGCTGATGAAGAGGGTGGAGACTACTACAATTTGGAGTGCTCTTTTGCATACCATGCTGCTCCATCTTCTCGTGGTGTTTCTTCCAAGGCTCGCAACATGCATATGCAACTGGTATTCTACCTTGGTGTGAAGGGACTTTTTGGTGTCCCTCTTCCAATTTGGGTGGAGCTACAGGGCCTCGTTGGTACTGTTCGTCTACGTCTTCAAATGTCTCCTGAGCCACCATTCTTGAAGGCTCTTACTTTCACTCTCATGGGCCTTCCACAGATCGAAGCTGGCTGTGTGCCTATGCTGGAAACTGGCATTAATATTCTGAACCTTCCTCTCATCTCAAATTTCGTCAACTATGCTATCGGTGCTGCTGCGAACGAGTACGTTGCTCCAAAGTCAATGACTCTTGATATGGCCAAGATGCTCCAGGGCGACGATATTCAGAAGGATGTTGAAGCTCTTGGAGTTCTCTGGATCCGAATCCATAAGGCAACTGGTCTCAGCAAACAAGATCGTCGTGGAGCTGATGGAGGCGGTAGTGATCCATACATCACTGTCAGCTTCTCCAAATACGGCAAACCCATGTACTGTACTCGTGTCATTCAGGACGATCTCAACCCTGTTTGGGAGGAGACCTGTGCGCTTCTCGTCACTCCAGATCTTATCAAGGCCGATGAGCAGCTCTCTATGGAACTGTGGGACTCTGATCGATCGACCTCGGATGATGTTGTTGGAAAAGTTGAACTCTCTATGCAGAAGATGATTCAACATCCCGGAAAGATGTACCCACAGGTAAGCAAACTCCGTGGCATGGATGCTGACAGCGACATGCCTGGAGAGCTTCATTGGGAAGTTGGATACTTTGGCAAGCCTCAATTCCGTCCGGCTCTTCGCACTCACGGCAAGGATGTTAACCTTCCAGATGAGCTCAAGGATGAGAAGGAACTTCAAGATGACAAGGGAACACTTGACAATGCCGAGGAAGATGCTGTCGTTCACACTCCTCCTGACCCACTTTGGCCTTCCGGTGTCTGCAGCGTCATTGTTCATCAGATTGTTAATCTTGAGCTTGAAAACATCAAGGGTAGCGATGGCAACCGCAAAGGGCGTGAGTTTGAACCTGCTCAACCCGCCGGTGAGAATCATGACGAGGAAAGCAAGAAACTTCCTAGCAGTTACTGTACTATCCTCTTCAATGATGAATTGGTTTACCGAACTCGTGCAAAGGTCGTCAGCAGTAAGCCAATCTTCAATGCTGGTACTGAGCGCTTTGTCAGGGACTGGAGATCTGCTATTGTTACTATCACTGTTCGCGATCAGCGCATGAGACAGCATGATCCTATTCTCGGTGTTGTTCCGCTTAAACTTTCAGATATCCTTCAGACTAGCTCTCAAGTCACGAGATGGTATCCCCTTGATGGAGGTGTTGGCTTTGGACGTGTCAGAATTTCCCTCCTTTTCCGCAGCATTGAGACTAGACTTCCACCAAATCAACTTGGCTGGGATGTTGGCACCTTTGAGTTCACTTCGGAGAAGATTCTTGCTCTTAACTATACCTCCAATGCTAAGCTGAAGATGCGCACTGGTGGAAGTTCCGGTAAGATTCCTCGTACGTCTTGCAGAAAGCTTGATGAAGGTGATGGTATCTACTGGGATATTGCAAAGAAGGATGGTAAGCATAACGTTAGGTTACCTGTCAAGTACCGCTATCGCTCCCCTATTGTCTTTGAATTCCATACAGCGGGTAAGCGCGGTGCTGATGCCTATGCTGTCATCTGGCTGCATCACTTTGAGGACAACACGCCCACCGACATCAACATCCCCATCTGGAAGACCGACAAGGGAATGCGCCTCACGCAGAATTATATTACGGAAGAGAACTTCAACTCCATTCCTGATATCAGGATCGAAGAAGTCGGTCGCCTCCAGTTCCGCGGCCAATTCAAGGCAGGCACAGATATGGACCACGAGAAGTTTGTAACGGATAACGATTCCCGCGAGACGCAGGAGACATGGGAGGCATGCCACTCTGAGGGTGTGCGCTCCAACAAGGTTACCAAGGAACTACCACCTGCTGTCCAAAAGCTCCACGATCAGTCCCTCACCCAGGGTCGCGACGTTCTTTCACAGGCCGACGAGGGTGAGAAGAAGAAGTGGTTGTCCAAAGATGGTACCGATTGGAGTGGTGCTTTCGGGGAGGACCCAGCTAAGTATGCGGATTTTTCCGGCGTGCGCAAGGGTCATAATCCTAACGTAGATAGCATTATGGACAAATCGAAGGGCGCGCCCAAATCGAACGCCTATCAGGGCAACGGTAGCGGCTCCGAATCAGACGATTACGATGATGGCGATGACTACGACTCCGACTCTGACTCCGACTCATCCTCTGACCTCGGTGTCACGGATGCGGAGCACGGCGGTGGCACAGGTCTCGGTTCCAAGAACGATCGCACCGATCACGGCGCCGGCGAGGGTGGCGAAGAGCCTAATGGATCCAGTCATGGCTCTGGTCCTGTCGGTCAGGCCAAGGAGTATAAAGCGAACAAGAAGGGCCTGCATCGTAAGCAGCGTGGCCTGATGCAGTGGAAGCCGATGCGCAACTTGGCCTTTGCGAAGGACGAGGCTAAGTTTGCCATGAAGCGCACGATGAACGTGGGCAAGTTGAACGGTAGACAGCCCGACGTTGCTACTGAGTTGGATGGTTAGTGTAAAATGTGATGGGGAGATTCACGGGGTACGGGTCGGCGAGGTGCGGGTATAGGGTACGGCTTGAGGTTGGCATGGGCTTTGGGCGTGCGCTGGGCGTTTTGTTGGCTTGGGCTTGTGTGATGTGCGAATATGGATACTGCACCCCCCCCTGTATGTATTCTTTAGTTTTACGTCTGAGTAACTAATTCACCCTTTCGTCATGTTTGAGCTTTTGGGCTGTATGGTTTTGGATTCTCTGTGTTTAAAAGGGGTGCGTAAAGGCGAGTTTGTGATTCGAGATGTCATTTATATTTTTGTTTTTGTATTTGTTTTTTAGGTGAGATGGATTAGTGGATGTACTATGTAGGTAGATATTCATATCAAAGTTATAATTCCGCTCTCGTTTGGGTCAAGAGAAGATCTGTTTGGGTACCTGTACTGGACTTCTCTTGACGAGCTAATGTCGAGGCTATCCCTTATCTATACGTAGTGGTTATACTTTATGATGTTTCTATCTTATAGGCTATGCTATATGGCCGTATTGGATCTGGTGGCATCTGGTGGTATCTGGTTGTGTTCTGTGATGGGTCTTTGATGGGTCTTGTGAGTGAGTCATGTAATCGTTTGATGGGTGGTGGATAGGTGTAGGTGGTAAAGGGACGAGTTGGATTGGGTTGGGTACTTGCTATGGGCTAGGCTTGGGATACAAAATGGAGTTGATTGTGCTATAGTAGCATTGTGGTTACATACAAATAAAGATGGAAGATTTTATGAAAACGATTGTAGTTATGGTGTTATTTTTGTAATTTTGGGAGGCTTGAAATGGGAGCTTGTTATCTGGATGGAGAGTTTGAGCTTGGGAATAGTTTGTACTATGTTGCTATATAACTGTATTTATTTATCTGTATTGGGAATTTGAGCTTGAGAGCAGTCATGTATTATGTTGTTATATGACTGTACCTATTTAGTGTCTTGCTATACTCGATTTATATACTTAGTATCTTAATACAGGCTAGGAGGAAGAGAAGAAGACAAAAGTAACTCAGTACGTGCTCTATACATATAACTGGAGAAAATTCTCTGGTATATAAGTAGATCCCTACTCCTTCACAGAAACTTGCATCGCAATTCTAGTACAAGTCAAAATTCATATCGAAAAATAGCTGTGATTACAACACGGAAAAGATATGTCCAAAATAAATCAGGGGAAGTTGGAGGCCCAAGTAAGTTCAAGTTACTCTAAGCTTTCACTTTCTTTCATGCAAAGCTAACTTTATAGATGAGAAACTTACTATTGAGATGTTCAACGCCAAGAAAGATCGATATTGTGTAGCTCCTGCATCCAAGATCCCCGTGTCTTTTTCCCTACGACAAAGGAAGCATATCTCCAGAGGGGCAAGCAGTGTTTGAGGGCCTGGAAGATGAGTGCGAGTCGATCCTCCAGAAATACAACCTCAACCTTACATCCTACTCCTTCCACTCCGCTTGGAGAAGAGGCTTCACAAAATCAGCAAAAGACACCCTCTTCCTCTCTACCACGGCCGAAGCCAACCCCCTTCTTTGGATACGGGCCGCTACAGAAGTCTACGAGATGGTCGAGATGGTCGCAGGGGGGCTGCAATTCCGCGTGGAGATTCGGGATTCCAGGAAGACGTAGCGGGATGTATCGTATCCGATTCGACGGGATTCGGGTGCCTACCAAGCGCTTGAGGATATACAACCGGTGCTAGAAGATGCTGTTGATGACTCGATTCCCAGAGGGATGATTAGAGTGGTTGGATGTCGCATGAGAGGATCTCCTCTTGTACCGGAGGAGAGAAACCCTGCGGCAATGGTTCTTGTGAGGCCTAGCTCCTACTATGAGTGGGGGACGGTGGAGAGTAAGCTGCGGGATGCTCTTGCGAGTGTTCCGACTGGGAATATTGAAATCTTTCTGGAGATTTCAGTTAGTCTTCTTTATCCTTCTTGAAGAGGATATAGGGTAGAAGGTCAAGATGCAAGAAGTGAGAACTTCTAGTCTTGATGACCTACCCGAATAATTGGGCTTGGGGAACGAGTTTGTATCAGTCTTTATAACTACACGCATATATATATATATATGTCGTTATTTTGCTACTACTGACATCCACTTGACCCTGTATTTTTATCTTTAAATACTGCTATAGCTGTTTTAGTGACCATTGTGAGGGTAAAGGCATTAAAACTCCATACGTTTCATCTAAAGATAGGGCTAGTCTTGAAGAACTGAGTGGCTCTGGACAATTGTGTGACTCTAGATAACTCTGTACCTTTCAATAACTGTACAACTCATGATAAATATACCGTTTTCAATAATCTAGTTTTACAGGATAATTTTGTGATTCTCAATCACTGACTTCAATTGCTGCTCTTGAATCACCTTGTTGATTATCATGGAAATTTGAGCGAGTACCTGCGGACTACGTACATATTCCCAATGTTCGTAAGTATTGATAGGTGTACATACAACCCTCCCGAAGCGCTAATACCAACACTATCTACTTATTCATAACTACATAGTACAAGGAATACGAAGACTACTACTAGTGCATTAAGTAACAAAATTCTGGACATAGTACACATCGCATACCAAGAACTCAACTCTCATTCCATACGATATGTTTGAGTTGAAGACCCAGACTATCATAGACGCACGCCGAACGTTGACACCAAGAATTATACCGTTGACGTAAATTGCAGGACTAGCTCGTCAACTTACCAACCTTAATAGACAAACAAATACTTAGCAGAGAGTAGAAGAAGATGTAAGAACAAAACATAATTCATCAATCAATATCCAAACTTCAACTCAATGCCTCAATCTCACATCCTCATCTCCGGCGCTGGCATCGCAGGCCCAGTCCTAGCCTACTGGCTCACACGCAACGGCTTCAAAACAACGCTGGTCGAACGCTCGGAGAAGCTGCGCACCGAGGGCCAGACGATCGACATTCGCGGCCTGGGCATACAGATTGTGCGAGAGATGGGCCTGATGGAAACCATCAAGTCCAGGACGTCCAAGGAAGAGGGCATGTCGTTCATCGACGGCAATGGGAAATCGTTTGCAGACTTCCCCGTGGTCGAAGACGGGAGGAGCTTCACGTCCGAGATCGAGATCATGCGCGGCGACCTTGCCAAGATCTTCTATGATGCGAGCAAGGAGGGCACCGAGTATATATTCGGCGACTATATCACCGGGCTGGATGACGATGGGCAGAAGGTCACGGTGGAGTTTGCAAGGGGCCAGAACAGACAGTTCGATTTGGTCATTGCGGCGGATGGGATGACGTCGAGGACGCGTAGGTTGACGTGGGATGAGACGACCGAGTCGCCCGTGAAGTCGCTGGGCCAGTACATCTCGTACTTCACCATTCCTAGAGAAGAGCACGATACGTCGTGGGGCAAGTGGTACAATGCGCCGGGTCGGCGGATGATAATGTCTCGGCCGGATAACTATGGCAACACGCGTATATATCTTGCCGTCATCAACCCGAAGGCACGGGAGTTCTACAACCTCGATGTCACCGGGCAGAAAAAACTGAACCGCGAGATCTTTGCGGATGCGGGCTGGGAGGCGGAGCGATTCCTCAAGGGCATGGAAACCTCGAAGGATTTCTACATGCAGGAGATCGGGCAGGTGAAGATGGCTTCTTGGTCGAAGGGTCGGATTGTGACCTTAGGAGATGCCGGCTATTGTCCTTCTCCCATTTCGGGTATGGGCACCACGCTGGCTATTGTGGGGGCTTATATCCTTGCCGGCGAGCTTGGTCGGTGCTCGACGCATGAAGCCGCCTTTGCGTCTTATGAGGAAATCTTCAGACCGTTGGTGGATCAGGCACAGAAACTACCTCCCGGAGCCCCAGCTATCGTCAATCCGGAAACGGCATGGGGCATTTGGATTTTGAACACATTATTGAGTCTTGTTTTCAGATCTGGACTTGCAAAGTGGTTTATGAACATTTCGCTGAGTCCTGGCGATAAGACCAAATTGCCCGACTATGGTTATTAAATTTGTTATGTGGAAAGTTTGTAAAAATGTGGAGGGAGATACCCAAATTCAACTCATTGTAATCACTCGATGCGCGAAGTGTTATCTTGTTTGGCACCGCGACTCCATTTCTCGTGTATGTACATTATTGTAAAGTACATGAAACGAAATTCCAACCTGAGAACCTGTCACAACTAGCATCAAAGAAAAGAGCCAAAACTCATCATAAGCTTCGTTTCCCAAAGTAGAACCCGAGCTTACATCCAAGGCAAATGCGAAGCAATTCGCCATTCAATCCAGCAGAATATGCAAATCCCTCGAGCGACTACTCTGTTCCTCCTTAGCCTTCTCCTTGAACGCCTTTCCAACCAGTTCCCTCTTCTCCTTTTGAACAGTAAGCACTCGATCCTCAATACTGTCCTGAATGACAAGTCTCCAAACGGTCGTTGGACGCTCTTGACCAAGACGGTGTACACGATCAACGGCCTGATCCTCGATAGCCGGCGCCCACCAACTATCCATCAGAATGACAGTATCCGCCGCCACGAGGTTCAAGCCGACACTGCAGACGGAAAGACTGGCCAGCATGATCTTGCAGTCTGGATCGGTGGCTAGGGCAGTCATTGCCATGTCACGCTTGCCAGCGGGCATAGTACCATCGATACGAGTATATTTGTAACCTACAGAATCCAACTGCTGTTGAATTATATTCAGGAATGAAGTCCATTGGGAGAAGATAACAACTTTGCTGGCAGGATCCTTTCGGCTGGCTGCGAGGATCGACATCAGGGCCTCAGTTTTCGAGCTCGTGCTCTCATCAGCTTCAATGTCAGCGTCGTCGTTATCCTTGTCCATGGATCCTTCTTCGGCTGGTTGAACCAGTTCATTGACACTTGCGATTGGTGCACGACACATTGGACATTTATGTTGGTGGTCAATGGTCCGCGCTATACATTCTTGGCCGAAAACATGCTTGCATGCTGTTATAACTGGGTTGTGCAAAATTTCCAAGCAAACAGGACACTCATCCTGCGATTCGATGGATATTTGTAACAGGGCTTGGAGGGCAAGTTTGTTCTCTTTGTTTAGCTCCACAATCTCTTTGTTATCGATCTTTGCAAGAAGATCCGTTACACGTTGCCCAGCCAATTTCCAGTGGCAACAGACTTGACGGAGTCTCAGGAGCATCTCGAGTATATTTCGATACGCGAATTTGTCCTTACCATTCTCAAATTTGCTGAGCATACCCTTCGCCTCTGCGTGAACTGCATCGTATTTTTTCTTCTCATCGGCCCGAAATTCGATTCGATGTATATATGAGGATAATTTAGGTAGCTTCAAATCGACGAACTTCATTTCCTTCTTGCGTCGCAGACACATAGTGCGCATAATGGAATGAAGTAATGTTTCAGCATGGGGATCCCCGTCTACCAAAGGTCTAGCTAGAACTGCATTGAACAGATCATAGCGCTCCAGACCACCAGTAATTCGAAGGAATTTCAACATCGAGTGTAAGTCTTTGATAGAGTTGACGATTGGTGTGCCTGTGAGAACCCATCTGGAATCTGCCATAATCATATATGCTGCATTGGCGGCTTTCGTATTGGTATTTCTGATTATGTGTCCTTCGTCCAGAACAATGCGGCGCCATTTCATGGAGTAAAGTCCACTCTTACGTGGGAGTGCTTCGACCTTGTTCTTGTCCCCACCTTGGAAATATTCTGTAACCAGCAAGCCTTGAGATACTTAGTACAAACACGCCTCTAACGGGGTAGAGATACTTTACCATAGGTCGTAACAACAACATCATATTCAGAGAACTGTTTGGCAGTCATCGATTTGCGGCCGCTGCCGTGATATGTCATAACTTTCAATCCATGCTCAGACTTGACATGCCTTTCGATCTGCTGACTCCAGTTGCTCATGACCGATAATGGTGCAACGATCAAAGTAGTACCAGGACCTCCTTCAAGTATAGTACTAATAACTTGCAATGTCTTTCCCAGGCCCATATCATCAGCGAGAATACCACCACTGGCTAGCTGAGGAGCACCAGCAGTAGAGAAATTTGTTGCAATGTTCATATAATGACCGGGCCGGACCGTTGAACGCTTCCAAAGCTGAACAACATCGGTGGAATTTTCGGCTGGAAGTTTTGGTGATTCCATATTCAACATCCACTTCAAACCCTACGACTAATTAACATTTTCTCGATTTACATGGATTTGCGAACCTTACCTGAAGTTGATATGGCAGAAGGGTAGCCTTCAATTTGGAAGGCTGCGAGGCCTTTGGCATTGTCTCCAAGCCTTGCTCAGGAGTACCCCACTGCTCAACTAATTGTTCTATGTCCCTTGGTCTGAACCTTTCACTACCATTAATAAGATCCTCCATGTTGGGTCCATCTTCCACCAACAGTGGGTCGTCTTGCTTGCCACTGCCAGTAGATTGAGAGGCGGTAAAGCCCAACTCTTTGCGGCCAATTTTCTCTGGTTTTTTCTGTTTTTTCTGCCAACTTTTCTTTGCAATCAAAGGAACATGATCGAATTTCATGTCTGACTCAAGGTCTTTGCGCTTTTCAGGATCGCTGGTCCCAAAGAGATTCAGGTGAATAGGAATATCAAACTCGCTTGTCTGTCTTCCAATCCTACCCTCCAGGACAAGCCTGCGTGAATCCTACCAAATGAGCATATATCGCTTTTTTGAGAGAAGGAGAAGAAAAAGAAAGAAAAAGACATGAGATTACACCTACCACATAAGGAGCAAGTTTAGCAGCAAGTGCTTTTGGAACATGTCCGATCTGTTCACCTTGGACGTTCTCAACTCTGATGGCATTCTTGTCGTACTGATAGGCCGATCAGTCATGTGGGATTGGGTCAGATTCAATTAACCTTACTTTATTATTTGCATCTCTCTGAATCACAACCGCCTCACCTGGACTAGCATATCCAGCATAATATCGAACACCAACAATCTTGTTTTCTGCGCCGTCCTTAGCAGGGGCTCGATATGAAATAGTCGAACTTACCTATAGCGCCAACTTGGCTGAATCCAGAGCCTTGTTGATCAAATCCTTGAGTGGAAGTGATTAACTCATTCTCAGCTGCATGCTCTGCGAGCTCATTAATGGTTTGAGAAGAGCGCGATGCTGGATCAGATGAGCCAGGAGGATAGACTCTAGAATTGAGGGACGATGCAGGAGTGCCGGCAAGAGGTGCAGATGGATTGGAAGAGCTACGTGAAGCCGGTGGGAGAATTGCCGGTGGCTCTACGCGCCGTTTGGAATTCACCGAAGTTCGTGAAGCCTTTGGCGGCGGAGTGTCGGAATCACCAGTCAGATCGACTATATTCCTCTTGGAGATATTTTTATTTGAAGGTCCTGCCATTATACCGGTGGAATGCTGTCCGACGCCTGTTTGACGAGGACTTGGGAGATGTCGTTGATTGTATGATGTCAAGTCAACGCGTTGGTGCGCCCAGTTCGGCATCCGCAGACAAACGACGTGGCACCAGTTCACGTGATTGTTCGGGCATTTTCTCATGCATGAAAGAAAGCTCCGACTCTCGAAACAACATCAATGTCATGCTCATGAACCGTATGGGTTTGACCTCGAAACATTTCACATTTCCATCTATAATTAATACGTCAATTTCCCTTCTGTTTTAAATCCGTTTCTACTCTGTATCATCAGATACATACTCCATGACCGCCAAGGGGACGACGACTGAGACGATGAAGTACGTGGACCATATGAGTGCCGAGCACCCTTACGACGTCAGTCTCAGTCCCCTGCTGACGCGTTAACGCTGGCTCGCTGCTCGGCTTTCTCCACCTCAGAGATGTTATCCTCATTCGTCTTCTCCATGGAAGCACATATCTTACTTGTACTGATTTCTATTACCAGCTTCCCAGATCAGCCTTCAATGCGAACTTGGCTATTTCTTGTTTCATTACTCTTCGATATTCGCCGATAAGCAAAAGGTAAATTCTCAGATCGTCGCGCCTGTGCCTGAGTGCATAGACAGTAGGTAGGTACCTTACGGATTGGAGACCGCGCGAGAATACAGAAGTCCACTTGTTCCTTAGTACAAGCGACCTCGACTCCACTTCACGCGCTGCACTCAATCTTTACATTGATCAGACCCCATTGATCGTAGGACGTTGTACGCGCCTCGTACGCCTTCATAGGTTATCTAAAACGTGTTGATAACTTGTCTCTCGAGGGGCTCAACACTGACAATGGGGCATAATCAGATTACATTCGCTTCATACTACCGTATCACAGACTTGAACTACGACTTTGACCCCTTACATATACTTCTGTTCAGAGTTTACGACGGTGACGAGGCAGAAGAGATGGCTCCTAACTTGCAAAAGTGAAGACGACGCAGATCTCCATAACCTTACCAAACTTGGGCCTGATCACAGTCACTGACACAACACTACCGACTTCGTCTTAACTTCCAAGAGAATAGCAGCAACGCCCGTTTGATCTTCCTCCGTTATCGAAGGTCTTTTCCTCCGATACCCAATATCTGAGGGCGCATACAGCTCACGACTCTCTTCCAATATTGCATATATTTTATGTGTGTGTGGACAATACTCGGAGTAGCTTCTTTACATACCACATACGGAATTCTCTACGTACGACATTGTATAGTATCACCCTACACATATTGTCATGATTCCAGAATATATACGGGCACTGATTTACTATATCATTTTCCTTGATCAATGCCCGAACAAAGTTTCATGATGCTGTCTCGCGTTTTCGCTTTTCACTCATACGGAAGGTATAAACGGTCTTTTCTCGCTCTTTCAACCACCACTCTGCGATATCTGTCAGTTACTGTTGCCATGACCTCCAATCAATTTATTATACCATATCGCAACTGTCGAGATCGTACTCAAGTACTAATTATGTGTAGTGATGCATATGTACGAATTCCTTCTTCTAGCGCGTGGCTGAAAGTGATCGCAGACCTCATCATGGCACCGACTCACCCTGTCGTTTCCCACTCAAGCATTGCGTGGCCCTGGGGTACATACGATTGTAGACGCGCAATAGACCCATAATCAAATTGGCCGCAGCTACAGCACCAGCACCGAAATCTCATTCGAAAATCTCAAATGTCCTTCGACTCTACAGAATAAGTATATGGCGCAATGTCCCGTGAGTATGCTTCACGATTATTGATATGCAGCACTTCGAGTGCTTCAAAAATCCTTTATGATGTTGGTATTTTCGCGAGCACCCCCACTTCATTATCTCGCCCTCGCTATCATCTCCCTATCCACAATCATATATCTTTACAGCGTATGCGATCGTTTAGACGTCGACTGGTCAAGTCTGAACCTCGAGAAGCCACATACTGTCAACCCCGAAACCCCAAAGTTCACCAGCGCAAAACCCATACATAATGTCACAAAGGCAGCAGAGCCGAAAGTGCACATGGTCGTGGCAGCAACTGCAGCAGAAGATTACACATGGACGTTGAGATTGAACATTTCCGGTCTGGTCACCATCCCATACATTGCCGACGACCAAACTGCAAAGTATCACCCGCCAGGAAACAAGGGGCACGAGGCAATCATGTACCTACAATACATGTATGAGTTCTACGATGCCCTTCCCGAAATCTCTATTTTCAGCCATGCTGGAGAAACCTCCTGGCATATCGAAGGTCTCCTCCGCAACATGACCTTCATAGTTCAAAATCTGGATCTCGAAGAAGTTAAGCGTCGCGACTACGTAAATCTGCGCGTATACTGGGCCAGCTTCTGCCCGGATTGGCTGCACACCGCCACCAAGACACCCAACAATGACAAGCCAGAGCAGCGCTATATGGAGACTGCCTTCAAGGAACTCTTCCCGGACGTACCGGTACCCGATACGTGGTCAGCCCCGTGCTGTTCGCAATTCGCAGTCACACGCAAAGCGATTCAGTCCGTGCCGCGGCAGCGTTATGCCGACTGGATCCAATGGCTGCTGGACACGAACATCGACGATGCGAACTCCGGTCGGCTGTGGGAGCATTTCTGGAGCTATATCTTCCTCAACAAACCGATTGAGTGTCCCATCGAGTGGAAGACGTACTGTCAGAACTATGGCATCTGTTTCGAAAGTCAGGCCATGTTGAACGAGTGGGAAGCACTGGATACCCGCGTCAGCCGCCTGAGAGATGTTATGTCGCATTATCATGTTGGTGGGAGTGGCCAGAGTAAGACTGCTATGCAGTATGGGAACCAGCTGGATGAACTGCAGACCCAGTCGGATGCTATGATGAATACAGCGCTCGAAAGAGGCCGCACGCCTGGCATTCGCTCGTATCTAGGTGACGAGCTTTATGAATATTAATGACTTCTGTACTTTTATAATAGATCAGACGCCGCATTGGTAAATGGAAAAATATTGGAAATGCTGCTCGTGCAACATACCTATTGTCCCAGGCATAGGTACAGTCTCTAGCCAAGCGATTCAAGTCAGAACATCACTTACTATTTTATTTATGCTCACCAAGATTGTGTACGTGTAGGGTATTGTAGGGCCTACATTCTGAGTCGAAACGCCTGGCCAGAGACTATACGATTACATCGAATGAGAAGCTTGTACCATATTCTCGGGGAAAACGTTGTTGAGAGTGTCGTCGGATGTGATACGTCTTGGCATCTGTATGGTGCTCTTCGTGGCTCAGTTCTTGTCTAATGTACAACGTTGAAAAGAGGCTCAAACCCACCCATATCTACCTAGCTGTGTGCCTACAAGCTATGATGGTAGTCGCGTTATCAAACTTACGTTTAGCCGTTTTAGCAGATTTCCAGGTTTTTATGACCTCGAAGACACATGCTCCTGTTCTTTGTGCAGCTAAAGTCAGAGTATCATGCAGCTCATTGGCAAGTAGAGTGGGAGATTGAACTGGGCGGGGTATGTAGCGTTCTCCACCTGGCTGAGACGTGCATGGAAGCTTCTTGCCGCGCCGACCTCATCGGCAGAGTTACCACTCCAGACTGATTGTTATGGTGTAGAATGGGCAGAGCTGATATCTCGGGGAAGGCTAAAAACACTACCCACCTACACTACAGCATTAAACTGCACAGAGCAGGGTTAGGATCTATTCCTGTGAGCCGCTATGTCATTATGGCTGGAGGAGAACATATGAGGTCTTCTGAGAATATGCAGAGCCATGACAGTGGCTTCTACTTCTGCTTGTTCTCAAAGGTATCGCTATCAGTACCAGGGCGAAAAAGCTGCCCTGCAGCCTTTCTTATTGAGCTCCGACATCATTCGACTTGAATTAAGTGATATTCAGCACATAAGCATGCATAAAGCGCTGCAGGTTTGAGTAGGCTGTGGTCATCTCCGAATATTTGAGTCTCAAATACGAGTTACAATGGCTGCAAATGGCCATTTTGATCCAAGAAATTCACTAAGCTGGCCAATATTGTGACTGATTTCTACTCATCCATGAGGTTTCTGGGAAAGTAGCTAGTTTCCTTGTAAGAGCGGCAGACACTCTGAGCATTCAATTGTATAAGGACACACTGATAGACAGACAAGGAACATAGCCTCATTTTGTAGTCAGCTGTTTCCAGCCGCACATCAAGGCTATCCATAGGCAGGCTCGATCCTTTTTGGGAGCAGCCATCTTTTTCTAAGGGGCAGACAATTCCCAAACATCGAGCGAAAGAAAAAGTCCACAACTGGATCTGTTCTATATAATTGGAGGCAGTTCTGGCGGTAATCTAAAGTTTCAAACCAGGAATGTCACTAAGCATCATCTGTTTACAGGAACTCGGTATATTATGTCTTGCATTTTTCGGCCTTGGAAGGCTACTCGTCATCTTTTTCAAAGCAGGACTACCAAGGAGCCTCACGGTTTGGAGGAGCCGATAAAACATACTATCTCCACTCAACTTCAATCATTGGTTCAAGGTGACCAGAGTGCTAGTCAAAAGGAATTTCGTGTGGTGGAGGCACCCATTTCTGAGTCAAACCATGATTTGCAAGGCGCTTCTGAAGACCGTCTAAGAGACTTAAGACCATCAAGATCGAGCAATGATAGTTCTCGTCACTCAAAAATATCTGAGAAAGAAACCAGATATAATGCATCATCAGCAACGAGGTCACTAAATTCATTCAATGGTACCCACCAGAAATAACAGTAAGTAATAAATGCAACTGAGCTCATAAATCTTGCTAATTAAATCATAGGTCAATCAGCCTGATGCTCCCACACTCTCCGATGAAGCTTCCATACCAAACCGAGTCCTTGCAGTGGGAAGTTCAGTTTCCGATGAAAGAGATGCCTTCCTTCATCTTGGACTGTCTTATGATGCTAAGACTACTGATGGTTCTGATGTTGCGCCGTCATCTCTCCGTAGCTTTGGGCTTGAACAACGATCGCAGCTTGCTCTACAGAGTGTACAGGAGTGTGGCACCTATAGCGAATCATTTACAGGAATAGGAGAACAATTCATTCCAGGACAAGAGCCCTCCACAAGCACGTTGCCAGAGAAGACTCTCGGTCTAAAACTGTGGGATATCGCTATTGAATGGCCTCAGGGATCGAATCGTCGCTTCATTCCGCAAAACGAGTTATTTCGTCTCATCAACAAAGACTCGATATATGCTGAGATAAGATCCTATCTTCCTGACGACGATAGCGCAAAGATCGAGTAAATTTCAGATGAAGTATGGACCAGGCCTGCTTACAAGTTGTTTGCTTTGCTGCTGTATATTAAAAAGGGCAAATCAATACTCAACTTTCTGGAAGAGGGTCTGAGTGACCGGGATCTACCCTTCAGTCAACATTCTAAACGAACTTCGCAAGTACCAAAAGGTACAAAACCCGACTGGGGTGTGATTGATACAAGGCTCCCTGGACCCCGACGTGTTCAGAGTATAAAATGGTGGGATTGTATAACGCTGACTGCCTTTCTCGGAATGCAGTGGTGGATATTAGCACCAATATTTAAGCAAAAAAATGGAAAGGTTTCATACCTTCAACTTGAAGACAACTGCTAGATGCCCTATATTGAAGACGAGGAAAACTCTGAAAAGGAAATAGAAGGGGGTTTGGGGTCCGTGTGGGGAGTCAAAGTACATCATGCCCATCAAACGGTGTATACAAGTACGAACAAGGTACATCTACGTGGTGCTACATTTAATGAAGTACCATATCTAATACAGCAACAGGACACAACACCATGGCTTGCAATCAAGCGGCTACATTCAAGGAAGCATGAGGACTTTCGTTGTGAGGTAGAAATGCTTAAGGCCTTTAGCAATAAGCGTGGTACTCCACACCTAATCAAGCTTCTCGCAACATATCAACTGAAGAATCGCTACCACTTGATGTTTCCTCGGGCAAGATCAAACCTGCGAAAATACTGGAAGAAGATTGCAATTCCGGAGTTCTCAGCGGAGACGATCATATAGGTACTGCGACAATGTAGAGGAATCGCCTCTGGTCTCCAAGCAATCCATAATTACAAGATTACCTACAAAAAAGGATCCGAGTCATCTTCAAACGACCTACAAGTGCCTAGTGATACTCAGAGATATGGCCGGCATGGTGACATCAAGCCGGAGAATATACTTTGGTCAGACGAAGACGTGCCAGATGTCAATGGTATCAAAAACAAACACGGCCTTCTTGTCATTGCAGATTTTGGATTGATGGAGTTTCATAGCTTGCACTCTCGAAGTCGAGTCAAGCCTGATCATCTGTCCAACTCACCAACATACGAGGCACCCGAATTTCGAATGAACACTACCATATCTCAGACTTACGATATATGGAGTCTTGGTTGTGTGTATCTGGAATTCATCACTTGGCTTGTTGTTGGTTCAGATTACCTTGATCTGTTCCACGAGGCCAGAAGATGTGTTCATGTAGACGAATTCAACGATGACAAAACCTACACCATGATTGACGCATCCTCATCAAATGCCGTTATTTGTGCTGTTGTCTCGGACTGGATCCAAGAGCTGCGTAAGTCTCCACGCGCGTCAGCAGTCATCATGGAGTTCTTGGATTTGGTAGAAAGCCAAATGCTTGTGGTAAATGCGAAAGACCGAATCCAGAGCGCATCTCTCAATCATAGGTTTGCAGTGATGCTGGATAAAGTCGCAAAAGATCCCGATTTTGTCAAATAGTGCAGAGAAGCATCTCATGATGGGACTCCAATGTTCGATAGTATACGCCGTTTGTCATATGAAAATAGTCAACCGCTGGATCTGCGGGCGATTCAGTCTGTCGAATGTTATCAAGCGGCTGCAAGGTTTTAATTGCTTACAAGCATCTCTCTATTCTGTCTGCCACACATCTTATTGCAGCTCCTCAGCCGAAGATAATGAAACCTTGGTGCTGAATAGATGCCTTCCAAGGCTTGGGGCTGAGTTGCGCATGCTCGCCAATAACGCAGTTAAAACTGGGTTTGTAGTAATTGGCACTGTACAGATAAAGCGGAGAGGCTGCTTGGTTTGTGTTTTCTGAGATCATTTCATTCGCTGATTTCTTTTTCAGCGCCACTTCTCAAGTATAAGTACCCAGATAAACCCTCACCGAATTCCAAGAGCCATAATTTCTTCAAATTACCTCCTTACAACACAAAAGACCACTCTTCTTTCAACACAAAATGTCGATGTCTTCAGATAGTCAATTATATTTTCAAGTAATCCATCGACGATTCGTGGATCAACGGCGGCTTGTGCAAACGCTCAAAGACCGATTTCCTAGCCAAGATGGAAAAAGCGAGTTCAAAGTGCAGCTGAAGCTGAACCAATATACCCTAATGGTGCCAGAGAGACTCTCAGATGTAAGAGACTTTGCATTGTGGAGTCTGCGCAGACACTGACATTTCATGTGGACTTGGATAAATTCAGCCGATGATTCTCGCACAACGCCTGAGTGGAAACAGCTGGTAACGACGGAAGCAAAAGAAGATTTGGGACACGTATTATGATTTCACAGAATGTATTTTTTATCACCTAGACATCTTACGCATAGCGGACTGAAGAGATGTAGGCTGTGTTCAACCGAAAACACAATCAACCATGTACCACTTGGCAAAACTCTCGTTCGCTTATCTGTCCTCCTCTCTTCTCCCTTCTGGCCATCAACCCCATCAGAACTTGCTCCCTCCCATGATGTTGTAGGATATCTACCCAAACATACTTTCGGAGATCCTTAGTTCATGGAATTGAAGACTGTATCTCCTGACATCAATGGCTCTAGCCTTACATGCAGGCATACTTGGGCATACACAGCCTTAAGCGTAAGAGCCTAAAGAGACGACATGAGATGATCCCCAGTATCAAACCGTTGGCATTGCTTCATTTGCTCTTTATGATATCTTTTCAAGTCAAAACAGGTTCCTGATGTTCTATCATTTTTTCTTCAAGAGGCTGCGTATGACTTCGAAGACGTACCAATCAACTAGGCACGTGCAATTGCTCCCTTCGTCCACATTAGTCGGAGGAAATCTTTTGTAATACTTCTTATTGATAGAATTCTGACTCTGATACGGTCACAAATAATGCAATTTTGCCTCATATACTCCCAGTTTGTCCGTAAGTTTCGTCAGATATGACCAAGAGCAGGAGATCTGGTTTGTTGATACCTAGACAGGAATCCAGATACATAGTTTCTGGCTCGAGTGCTTCGAGGAAAGAGGGCATCCAATCAGTGCTATAACCATTTTCTCTTGCCCTCAAAAACCCATGGCGTACCCGCCTTCATTCTGAGCCTGCTTGACTTCTCCAGGAGCAAGTTCTGGATGGAAAGATGTTCGACCTTGAGGCCCAAGAAAGTGGCGTGAGAAGGCTTTCAACTGCACCTTGCATAGCATGGCGTAGTGATCTACTAAGCTTGACATCTCAAGTGGTCTGCATAAAAGAGCTAGATTAATAGTTCCAAGAACTCAAGTGCGATTTATACTATTTTGTCCTAGTATCAATGACAGTAGCCTACTTCATGTTACCAATGAGCCAGCGACACCCAGTCTCCATACTACCCAACATCAAGAGCAACTTCAAAGCCGAATTGTCCCTGGACAATATTTGGAAACGGAATGGCCTATAAATTTCTATTATACACACAAGTCTTGGTTTCGGTTTCTTGCCCAGTTGAGAGTTCCTCAATCTACATCAGCATCAACGTCATGGATGTTTTCTAGCATACAGAAATCCATGACAACGCTATCTGATAGGAGTTGTAGAGCTGTTCAGTATTATTCTTATGGGAAATTTTCTGCCTCATTATGTTCGCAAACTGCGCCTTGTTGATGCAAGCTATTGGAGTCGGATAGTTGCCTATGGATCTCGAATATGTTACATCTTCAACTGGTATCTCCATGAAAGTTGTTCAGGAAACATACAGGCTTCCAATGGGAATGATAAGTTCAGAAGTGTAGATGGATGAAAAGGTTACCTATTGAGCCGTGAAAAATATCGAGCTTGAAATTTTTGGTATTGGTCGTAAGAGATTGCATATAATGGCCCTTGAGCAAGGCTTTTACAACTGAAGCCCACAACATTGTACCGTTTTGAGCATGCTTACGACTATCTATCTTCACCAGTGAGAGTGAGAATGATTGAAGAAAGGAATCATTAACTATGCAGATAACCATCTAAGTAGGTGGAACTTTTGGATTTGGAGCTTACATTACCCACAGCTCTTGAGACGAAGAATACTCTTGATCAACAAGTAGTGGTTGAGGGTTCAGCTGTGGCCTCTTCTAGGTGTACATCTGTTCCAATGCTTTCGAAATATCTCGATACAAAGAGGAAATCATGAAAACAATTCAGCAAAACAATATCAACAACACTCGATATGGTGATGGAAAACAATAATGTAGGCGGTGTGCAATTTTCACTTTGCGTTCAGACTTGGAATAGTTACATGAATATATGAGCTCAACATGGAGTTGAATATGCATCGGAAGTCAAGATACTCTAACATCAAACAAAATATAACACAAGTTGCGGATATATTGAGAAGCCCTAGAATCATCGTGTTCTTGAGCAGATCATACACTGATATTGCAATTCTATCACAAAAGGCTTCCAAAGAACGCAGCGGGATTTGAAGGTGGAGATGTGGGGATGTGGAGCTTAGTGGACGATTCTGCCCCATTTGGGCGTTGTACTATTCACCCCGCAGACCCACTCGGGATGAATGATTTCCGTGAGCCGGTTACCCATCTATTTCACCAGAACCTTAACGCAACTATCGACATCTTGGAGATCTTGAAGATGAAGCGTCATATTCCAACATTGTTATTGTAGTGAAACAGATGATGAGTGGATCCATTACTCTACACGGTTCTCTTGTCTTGACCCATTTCTTTCCTCATCGCCTCCTTGACGATGTTTCCACACATCTTGGCATACGGATTGGTATGTACAGCCATCGCTTTGGAGATCTCATTGCCATATCTTCCCCCTAAGAAGAAGTCCTTGGCACTTGCTGCTTCCAATTCCTCTGGGGTAGACCCGAATGCCTTCAACAATCGAGATACCGAATCTTCCTTTTCAGGCCCTGATGCAGTCAGAAATTTGCTGAGCTCCTTTGAAGAAGCATGCAAGAGTGCAGCACGCTGTGTATGCGCTTGTGCAAGTAGCAACGCTTGTGCGCGTGAGACTGGTGATGAGGGAGATACAGGGCTTGCAAGTCTAATGGCTGTGTTCAAGTCCGTCACAACAACTTCTGCAAAACTAGGCTTGTCCGATGTGGTATTTTGAGACGTTTTCGGCGATTCTGTGAAGATGGCATCTCCATATCTCCAACGGATGAGTTGAGCTCTGTTGTTGAATGGTGCGGCGTACGTAGAATGTTCCTCGATCAATGATGATAGAATCCGATATGCTTCGTCGAAAGCGGCATCTTTCGCCTTTTCATCGGCAGCATCTCCTTGTTGGCTTGTAGCCTCTACACGCTGAATTGCTTTGCGTTGTTCTGCTTCAAGACTTGATAACAACGCTGCATCTCTAATGTGGGTATCTCTTGGTAGATTATCAATTATTTCGACTTTTGATGATGGTGAACTCTCAGGATCAAAGATTTGTGCCAGGACTCGTGAGTCGGCCTTGCTCAGTTCTGGTGTATTGATCATTATAGAGGTTGACAGCAAAACCAAAGATGATATGAAGTGACGTTCAAAGAAGCTGCAAGGTTTTGAAAATGCTGAATGGCAAGGTTTGAAATGCTTTGAAATACTAGACAGGTGATAGATTGTACGTATTGAGACTAATCAGCGTCAAGCAAATCGCAATAGATGAGATCTACGCTATATATCTTGTGATACGCTTAAGCCGCCGCGCGCTTCATTCCGATACATCCTTTATTCTGTTAAGCCGACGCTTACCATCGCTAACCCACGTATGCCGCCGAGTATTGCCTCCACAGTAGACCTTCAGGAGACCAGAACCCCAGGTATTCCGCCATCTTTGACGTTTCAAACCTTGAGGGTAATTTATAATATCTTTCGTTATTTATCTAGACCAAAAATATATATCCGTTCGTTATCATTGCATCAAACCTTGAGAGATCCCATTTTTACTGAACATATACAATCACGAATATTCATTCACATATTCCACAACTTTTAAACAATGGCACCTTCTGCACTTAGTTCTCGCACTGTTTCTGGTAACAGTAGTCCTAAATATGCTACGAATGAAGAGGTCGACGACTACAGAGGATACGATCATATTACCTGGTATGTCGGGAACGCCAAGCAAGCAGCCTCATACTATATCACGCGAATGGGATTCACGCATCTTGCATACCGTGGACTTGAAACAGGCTCTCGATACATTACCAGTCATGTCGTCAGCAATGGCAGTGTCAGATTTGTTCTGACTTCCCCATTGCGCAATCCGTCCTTTGAAGATGCCATGATTACGAATGAAGAACGAAAACAACTTAAGGAGATACATGAACACCTTGAAAAGCATGGAGATGCTGTCAAAGATGTCTCGTTCGAAGTAGACAGTGTCTACGCCGTATACGACAAAGCTATTGCAGCGGGTGCTGTAAGCGTTCAAGAGCCAGCTTTTTCTGGCAGCAAGACAGAGGGAACTGTTCTCACTGCCACTATTCGAACATACGGTGACACTACACATACCTTGGTGGAGCGCAAGAATTTCACGGGAACCTTTCTTCCAGGATATAAAGCAACAAATGAGCCCGATCCGATATCCGTATTCCTTCCTCAAGTCTCTCTTGAAGCGATTGACCATTGTGTTGGCAACCAGGATTGGGACCAAATGGAAGCTGCGTGCGAATATTACGAGAAGTGTCTTGGTTTCCACAGATTTTGGTCTGTCGATGATAAGGATATCTACACTGAGTTCTCCGCTCTGAAGTCAATCGTGATGGCTTCGCCGAATGAAGTTGTTATGATGCCGATCAACGAGCCGGCCGTTGGTAAAAAAAAGTCGCAAATCGAAGAGTAAGACCCACATATCAATATATATCTACATGAGCTGACAATATGCTTAGATACGTGGACTATTATGGAGGTTCAGGGGTTCAGCACATTGCGCTCCGCACAACAGATATCCTCAGCACAGTGGCAAATCTCCGCAGCCGCGGGGTAGAATTCATCAGCGTCCCAGAGACATATTATATTGCCATGAAGGAGCGTCTGAAATCATCTGGTATGGAATTGAACGAGGATTTTGATGCAATTCAGAAACTCAATATTCTCATCGATTTTGATGAAGGAGGCTATCTGCTTCAGCTCTTCACTAAGCCGTTGATGGACCGTCCGACGGTCTTCATTGAGATCATCCAGAGGAACAACTTCAATGGATTTGGTGCAGGAAACTTCAAGAGCTTGTTTGAGGCTATTGAGAGAGAGCAGTATGCAAGAGGGAACTTGTAGAAATATCTATAGGGTCATCGGCATTGCGTTGCATTGCAAGTTCATATTTGTTATTTCGAAGGCGGAATCATTCTTATTTTTTTTAGTTGCACATTAGCGTTACGTTGTTTTGAATGTCAAAATTGATCTGGCCGTACCCTCCCTAAATGCCAGTGCAACTGCCCTTCTGTTGTATTATGTGATATTCTCAAGCAGGTAATTTGTCTGAATAAGTAGCTAAATGCCTATCGTACATAGGGAATCTATCTACATGTACTCAGTTCGAAAGAAATTTGCAACGTTAGCATAGTATACACCCTCACTGTTTGATATTGGGCATGTTGCAAAAGAATTCCATCTGTTCTTAGAGTACATTGTCGATGAATCTATTGAATCAGCTTGGCATATATTGTATTGCTAAAGATCTTGGGAATGACAGTCACAACCTCTGAATAAAAAAGGCATAAAGGTCTATCACTTTTAAAATCAAGTGTGGAGAAATTCGGCGGAATAGATGTGTTCCAGAGGACTTGATTGGGTTATCAGTAGTCGTACACGAT
Source organism: Xenosphaeropsis pyriputrescens (assembly GCA_022609375.1). Taxonomy (NCBI): domain Eukaryota; kingdom Fungi; phylum Ascomycota; class Leotiomycetes; order Phacidiales; family Phacidiaceae; genus Xenosphaeropsis; species Xenosphaeropsis pyriputrescens. The sequence continues at coordinate 47,025 of JAGKQE010000070.1, forward strand.
ATAAATTCCTCCAACTTCCGAGCGCTACTAGTATTCTTTCATTTCATCCAAGAGCCACACAAATTGGGTTTCTCGTCAAGAACAGGATATATTGGCTAAGCTGGCTAGACTCTGAAATTGCGTAATAAAATGGTGTGTATCCATTAGGCAAAAGGGGTTGATCCATGAACCACCAAGCTAGAGTGACTTTGAAAGCTAATTTGGTCCGTAATCGTTCTACAGCCATGTGGCAAGGACTAGCAATAGAAGATGACGCTGATGCCGAACTCCAGAAATACCTCAACGTCCCCATAATCGATAGTTTCCAATACGTCCTGAATCTCCATCTCGGCCTCTCTCCAATCGAAACGCGAGTTTGGGTTTACGTCAATCTTCAGCATGGATCTGCGAACCGTACTCACCACCGAACGACAGCCATATCTTGTGCAGATACCCGGAGGGAAAACAATTCCGACTATCTCTTCAAACGTTCTTCGTAATTTACCGAGCGCCCTGTGCCCGTCGTCTGATAGATAATGCATCAAACTACTTGAACAATCTTGGTACATTTTATTGGGGTTTCTGATTTCAACCGTGAAGACGACTCCAAGAGGGCTAGCAATCTTGTCGATCAAGTCATAGATCTCGGTAGCTGCCATTTTCCATTCATTGATGTTGTGGGTTTCGTTGGTTGTTTCAAGAATAATCGTATCCTTTGCAATGTCCAAGGATCCGCTTCTCCAGAGACTGACCACTTTGGAAGCTGACAGCTCAATACTGTGTTGCTTCAAGATCGTACCACAAATGTCCTCCAGAAGGACTTGACGGAAGACCTCGTAAGTCCTACAAGAGGGAAGACCCTGTTCGATTGGCAGTTGAACCGGAATTTCTTTCCCCGGCGCGATGCGGTATGGATCTTTTTGAGCCATGAATTCTTCAATACTCATAAAGCCATCTATGAGGAGGTTAGCTAGATTTTCCAGACATTGATTGATGTTCTTAAATACCACTAGGTTTGGGTTTTGTGAAGGCTTCACTGTGATAGAAATTCTGTCGAGTCGTGATGGTCATGATTCCGGATATCTTTGGATGTGAACTTAATATGATATGCTATATATGAGTGTGCACAACTGAATTTTGCTTGAGAAAAGTAGAGTAACGTGGAAGAATGATATACAAAAGACTTGAAGGCACCACTTCATTTATACTCAACGAAGCGCTGTATCAAGGTACCTAAATTATGGGACCTAGTCGATTTTCGTTCAATATATTTTACTGATAACCCAAACAAGATGGTTTCCGAAATATGTTACATTTCTACATTAGTAAACGTCGTTCGTCATGTAATACCTATTTTGATTTAGCGCAATGTCTAGAGGTGATTCTACAGCTCGCAGGTGTTCTCTACCGTCATTATATAGTAGTTTATATGGTAGTTACTATTACATCTGCCTTCCTCAAACAATCGCTTACTTCTATATCTCCAAAAACAGATTGTCAAATGACCAAAACGTGCTAAGGCCACTCCCTCTCATATGGTGTGCATGTAAAAAGAATTTTATGCTGGATACCATTTTCCTTGAAGCAATCAGGGGTGTTCTGATCATAGTGATCACTCTTGCTTGTATGTGGCCCATTCCTAATTATATCAACCCCTAACTTCTTTTCTCACTACTTTCACAGGGTTCAGCTACTCACACAATCTCTGTATGGATGGTGACTTGTCGGCATCATGGACCATTTAATATGTAGGCTCGTTCTTTCTCCCAGGGAATATCAAGTTTCAAGCACGCCAGATAAGCGCCGGGTTATCTCACGGGGATGTTAGCGAAAAGCTGTACTGATATCGATTGAGTAGAGCGATAAGTCAGTTGCATCGCCAAACAAAACAAACGACTATATCATCTATATCGTCGTCCCCGCCTGCAACTCCATCAAAAGATGGGCTTTCACGTAAAGTCAACTGGAGATTCAAGGGAACGCCAACTTGTTGCGAATGGTCTGATGAATATCTGCCTGGCGGATTCTATCCAGTTCATTTCGGTGATATATTCAAGGATGGGCAGTATCGAATCATTAGAAAGCTCGCCAACGGCTCTTACTCTACAGTGTGGCTTTCAAGAGATGGACAGTAAGTCGTGTTCTCTCCTACCATTACCAACTCCATGAATTTGGTCTAGAAGAGAATTTTGACGAAATACTATCACAGTAACTCCCGCTATGTGGCTCTGAAAGTCATTGTAACAAAAAGGTCTGAGACTTCTGTTGAAATCGAGCTCTCAATGTACACACATCTTGTACGAGCTGCCTCGGAAAATCCATCCTCTAAGCATATCCTCATGCTTCTTGATAGTTTTCTGGTACATGGACCTAACGGAACCCATGATTGTCTTGTTTTTGAACCCATGGGCTCAACAGTAGCTAGCATGGCTGGCAAACTCCCCTGCTACGAGAACAACTACCAAGGCTACTCCAAGTACCCGACGTGAATGGCGAAAAGAATAACCAAACATGCTCTTACAGGTCTGGCATTCTTACACAAGAACAATATTGTTCATGGCGATGTGCAACCTGGAAACCTGCTCTTCTCCGCTCATTCTTTGGACTCTGTGAGCGAGGAAGCCCTTGAGAAGACAAGGAAATGATTGTCGAACTAATCCGTCTTGATGGGAAGGAGGATTGATGGGCTCCTAACTACGTTGCTGACAGCCAATCTCTTCATGAATATGCAGACATCGGCCCAGGTTTCGTGACCAAAATCTCAGACTTCGGAGCTGGTAAGACTATATCTCTGTTGTGCATTCGCGTTCCAAATCGCTGATGTTTATGCCAGCATTCTGGGAGTCAGATCCTCCAGAACATACGGTAACTCCTCTCGGTCTACGAGCACCAGAACATATACTTTCGAAGAAATTCGGCAAGGAGATCGACATCTGGGCTATTGGGTGTCTGATTTATGAGCTCATAACTGGCATGCCACTCTTCATCGTTGACGCTACGGATGCAGACGATGCAGACGATGAGAATGATCTCCACTTGCTTGATATACACGACCGACTTGGGCATCCTCCTAGCAGTGTTCTGTCAGCTTGGCCGCGTGCACATAAATATTTCCGGACTACTGGAGAACGTCATTTTGAGGAAGAAGAAGTCTTGACCTCAGACTCTCTTGAAACACGCTTCGACAAGTACAAGCCTGAAGATGTTGACGATGATGAAACTAAAGTCATCACTGATCTGATTTGCCAAATCCTGCAATGCGACCCATCTGAACGACCGAGCGCCGAAGAGATACTGGAACATCCATGGTTCAAGGTGTGATGGGTATATCAGGTCATGTAGAGCGATATTTGTTACTCTGATACTTTCAATGACAGCATGAACGATTTCCCCATAGATTTGAAGCAAAACTCAGATACTACGTGAAAATGATGGTCGGCATGTGTATTTGACTTTAAGGTAAAGGTGCATTTGTATGACTTCTATCGTACTCGTGATGGATAAGAAATCACATACGTACATAGGTAGTCACGGAGTGCTTCTAATTGCGGCTCTCAAGAGCAAGCCGCTCTTAGCGTGGCAGGGGATAAGCATGGACGAGGTGCACGCCTCTACCCGCGCAGATCCTCCAAGAGCATGGCATGACGGACCAGCCCGAAGGTTTATGGCGTGGAATGATCGGACGGTGGTCCAGGTACAGTGCGGGAAACAAAGTGACAATACAGTATATAACTTACATCAACATTTTTATTCCCTTGCTATAAACAACTATGCACCCTATGCAATATTTTATAACAACACCTTCCAATTTGAATTTTGTAATAGGGTTGGTTCATGATATATATAGAATATCTATACATCAACTTCAAATCCGCAGAGCAGCATAATTTGACACCATGCACGAAAAGCAAGAGCAACAGACCTCGAAACCATCGACGAAGCCTCGAAATCACAACCCCATCACCCCTTCATTTCTCGACGAATCTGTAGCCTTTCAATCGGGACTGCAACGCTTATTCCCCCTCCCTTCCTTCGAAAACGTGCTCTCCGGTGCCGCCACACGTTGCCGCAGAAAGAATTTGTGGGACGGATAACGAGATCTGTTTGGAGGTTCGGGGAACTGTGTTGGGCGACGACGATAGTCTGCATGGTATGCAGACCAACAAATTATATGGAGTGATTATACGGGTTTCAGTACCATCCCATCTCCAAAACAACTCGACTACATGATGAGGAGACTCCGAAAACGGACGAGGAGGATGGATATCCCCAGACCAATCCCAATGTACAGAGAGACACACTCAACACACTCTGTACACCACACTCTCTCACAGGCACAAAAAGAATCAAGAAAAAGTCTCTCAAAGAACAGCTTTTCATTCAAACACCCCTCCCCCCTCCAATCCCATCCACACCCACCCATCCGCACTCGTAATACGCAAAAACTATGATACACAGCCCCGACACCACGCGCCAACCACAAAGCACAAAGCACCATATTACCCCCACAGTAAACCACAAACAAAAAAGAACAGAGCACAAAACAAACCTACATACCAAAGACCCCACGCACACAAAGATTCAAGATACGAGACAGATGAAACAGACAAAGACGAAAAGAACCAGAGAAAAAAAATAGATAGATGGGAAGTGGCTTGGGGTTTGGTTTAGCAGAGGGATGGGGATAGAGTGAAGTGAACCGAGATTGATGGCTGAATAGAGAGGCGGAGGACATCAACAGAGAAACGCCGAGAGCAGCACACACCCTCCCCCATCCATTTCCGCACAAGGAAAGAAGAAAAAAAACCAAAAAAATAGAGAACATGAAAATCGAACTCGCTAATGGATACCCGCCCGAAAAGACGCCAGAGTGAGAACGCCGGTAAGTGAAGGTGTACGTCGAGGTCGTGTTGCGCAGACATGCGATCCACGTCCACAATCCACATGCAACAGCCACTATAGCCACAACCACAGCCACAACCACATACAGAGATGCCGTACAAGGCCTGCCAGCCAATGATCCGGTTCAACTTCACGCCGGATTCCCCTTCTGTCTCTTTCCACCGATCCGCGGACTGGGCTTGACCTTTGCGCCCTGCACTCCATTGGCTTGCACGTCGTCCTCGGGCTTGATATTCACGCCGCTCGCTCGACGGCGTTTGTTACTTGCGTTTGGACTCGTGTTGGCCGATGGGCCAGAGGACGCTGTGCCTTGCTGTGATGGCTGTAGTTGCATGGAGGGTGCCTGCATGTGGCCCATGGCTGGCGAGTTGGACATGTGTGGTGACCCGTCTGGCAGCGTCATGTGGGTGGGCGCGGGTGAAGGGTTGGAAATGAAGTGGCCTCCTGGAGTGCGTTGACCGGGCGGCATTGAGAGACCGTTTGGCATGGCTGTATTCGCTATTTGAGAGACATATTGGTCGAGGGCTTGGTGTGGTGTTAAGCCAGTGTTTTGGTGCGAGTATTGGAAGAGGTGATTCATGTGGCTGAAGGTCTCGGCGAGCTTGGGGACGTGTTAGTTGTTTAAAAATCTGTTACGTGCAAGATGGAATACGTACCTCGAAGAACTGTTGAACGGTTTCTGTGATGCCATTTTGCTTGACATTAGATTGCGGTATCTCAATCTCAGGGGGTGGGTTAGGGGGGGATTTCATTGGCCGTGCCTTTCCTTTCTTGTTCATTTCAGGAGATTGTTTGCCATCGGCTGCTTGGTTTGCTTTGTGCCACTCTTTCTTCCACTCATGTAATGGCCGAGCCACCTCGATCATGCGTTTCAATGATACAAATTCTTCTTGACTGTTGGTAAGAAATTCTAAAAGGTCAATTTTATTGGTTGAATCAAAATGCACACGCATGTTTCCATTTGCAACAAGCTGAGACATGTCAGTAGCTGATCAGTGTCAGAGTAGGTGAGACTTACATGCGAACCATTGTTAAACCAATAAGTAAAGCTCGCCTTCTGACTCTCGAGATAATGACAGCCGCCAGGTAATGGTTTCTCCATTGCTTTCTCCACAAGTAATTGCATGTTCTTAACGCCGCCTTCGAAGTGGGCATAAAAATACCTTGCCAGTACTGGGTATGTAATCTCGTACTGCTTGGTAGATTGATCAACCGTATCCAGAATTTGGTGTCGAAGAACACCTCCCTGAGAGAAAAACTTTTCCACAAACACCTTCCAGTAGCTCAAATCTGTCTCCTGCTTCATATATTGTGCAACATGCCGTCTAGTATTGTTGGCCATATATTCTTCCACGGGCTTCGCGTTGGCAGCGAAGTGGCTCAAGTGATCACTGAACTGCTTCAAGACCAACGTGCATAACCCCTTCATCGAGGGGTTCTCCTGTTGTCGTTGTTGCATCATAGCCATGGCTTGCTGTTGCTGTTGCTGGGTTTGTTGTTGTTGGGCCTGGGACGCCTGCTGTTGCTGCTGGGCCTGGGCTTGCTGCTGAGCTTGCTGCTGCTGCTGTTGCTGCTGCTGTTGCTGAGCTTGTTGCTGGGCCTGTTGTTGTTGCTGTTGCTGTTGGCCTGGGTTCTGAGGCTGTTGGGTTTGCGTCTGGCCCGGTTGTTGAGGCTGCTGAGAGACAGCGGCTGCCGCCGCCGCAGCAGCAAGATGATGTTGCTGCTGTTGTTGCTGAGCTTGTTGTTGCTGTGCCTGTTGTTGGGCTTGTTGCTGCGCTTGCTGCTGGGCAGCTAGTTGAGCATTTTGCATGTTCTGAAGTTGTTGTTGACCCATCTGCCCTTGTCCCTGGTTGTTGCCTGCCTGTGCTGCTGCGCTCGCTTGTTGCATCGCCATTTGCTGAGCAAGAAGCGCTTGCTGAGAGAAGTGTTAGCATAATTCCCTGCCACTTCCGTACACTATCATGTGGTGGGATCGCGAAGGTTGGCTTACATGTGCTTGTTGCTGTTGGGCATGCTGTTGAGCCTGTTGTTGCTCCAACCCAAGCTGAGCTTGAGCTTGCTGTGCTTGTAGATGTTGTGGGAGATTCACAGGTCGCATGCTGGGATTTCCACGCATCGCCGCAAATTGAGCCGGATTCATAGGAGGACCAACCCCATTCGGCATGTTCATTGGCATCCCATACTGCTGCCCTTGTGCTTGCGCCAATGCCATTGCTTGTTGACGCTGTTGCATAATATGCCGCTGTTGCTGGATTTGGGCCATTTGTTGAGGATTGTGAGCGACTGGAGCAATCCGGGTCAGTAATGGTCCTCGAACACAAATGTCCCTCTACACGGCATGTTACTTACAAGTGGCCATCTGCTGCTGCTGTTGATACATTTGCGCTTGAGGATTAAGATGTTGCAGAGCATGCGCACTTGGTCCTCCTTGTCCAGGCATTCCCGGCATCAACGCTCCCGCTGCTGCGACCTGAGGTCCACCTGGACCTGACACTCCCATTCCGTGCATTTGCTGTGGCATAGGATGACCTTGTTGCGATGGATGACCTTGGACCATCGGATGGCCTTGAGGATTCCCCGGATGCTGCATCGCTCCTGGATGGGGTGAAAATGTTTGTCCCATATTCGCGATCATGTTGGTTGCCGATTATCCACAAAGTGGATTTATGCTGTGGTTTTTTGCCTTGCCTTGCCCAACCATACACGCTCAACACCTGCCCAATCTTTGGTTGTGAGCGAACAGAACAATGGCGAATCCAATCCAATCTCTTCGAGGCACAAGCTGTCGGTTTGAAGTAGGCGTTGCAATGGCCAGAGTCGGGGCCCGGGGTCGAGGTCGAGGAGATGGCGTGGAGCAATATAGCGATGCGCTGCCACGGGGGGAACGTTGGATGAAGTTGCCTCTGGTGTGGGATGTATACAGCGCGACTCTAGATTCTTTCACGGATCCAAGGTGTCCTCTATAGACCTATAGCCACATGCAGTCCCCTCCTAAGTCGCGCAAATGTTGTCACTGTCACGCCTGGGCAAGATCGGTAAATACCGCTCCACGTCTGTCGTGCGACAAGTCGTTCGATCCGCTTTTCGAGTGTGGTTGGAGAGAGGGAGAAGGGAGAGGGTGAGTTGAAGGCGTGAGAGTGGTGTGGTCGTTGTGTCGAGTGTTCTTGGAAGACTTCCCTTCATGCAAGTACAATTGAAGCACAACGTTGAGTGGAGAGGGTTGAGTTGTACTATGTAGTTATTCAGAAGCGGACGCGCTTTCGGCTTTGGATTTGGCTTTCCTAGCAATCGAAGGACGCTGGTCGCTGGTCGCTGGTCGCTCGTCGCGATGGCTGATCCGCTCGGGGAACTTATTTCCCAATCCTGAGGTGTCAACGGTGGGCACCTGCACGAGTTGGGTACTTTGGTGAGTGGCGGGCAGCGCAACGGCAATAGTAATGGAATCAAATTCGAATAGAAATATAAATAAAGAACCCTTTGTGACAGGGTTACCGCCCCTTTTTAAGACCTATTCGTTGGAGGCTGAGCAGTAGGGAGTTTGAGAGCACGTTGTGTTGGATATGATATCAAGAGTAACAAGAGTAATAACGAAGATGGGTGAGTGAGTAACGTCGCAAGTACCTTGGGCAGTGAATGAGATGGATACATGTACAAGATACACAGGCCGGTAGTAGTCACAGTCGCAGTCACAGTCACAGCAAGAGTCAGGAAGCAAGGGAGGGAGAGATATAAGAAGAGAGACATAGATCAAGAGATGTAGATCAAGAGATATAGATCAAGAGATACAGAATAAGAGAAACTCATGAGATCACTCGAATCACTCATTTATTCCCTCAATCTTCCTTTCCTCTCCCTTCCACCCTCTCTTCCCGCTCAATTTTCCCTCAATGGGTGGTGGGGGCTGGAAGAAGATCTGATGAATAAGTACATAGCTGAAATCAAGAGGGACGGTGAGAGGACAGATCGGATCAATACCCCACACAACACGAAGGAAGATACGATGACCCCTCTTGCACTTGACTTGCCCATGGATGAAGAGCAACAGTGTCAAGAAACATCCAGGGTGAGGTGATTCGTGATCTTCCAATGCAAGTACAAGTACCACCATACCATGTGGGGGGAGGCTGGGCTCCAACGGGCAACTTCTAGCCTTTCGATTTGGATTCTGGACTTCTTTGGCCTTTGCACTTGTCGGGGAGAGGCAGAGGAACAGCAAGCATGTCGATGTCGGCCGTTTCCCCAGACCAACAACACCACCACATCAGGAACGATGATTGAGATAGAGTGTTAAGAAGCCGAACACTGAACACTGAACACTACCCGAGAGCGAGAAAGACAGCGAGCAGCGAGTAGCGAGCAGCGAACGGCGAACAGCACAAACCAACCTGCTGCTTGATGCCCTATATATCAGGTTGGTTCTCAGTTTGATGCCCAGATTGATGCGCTGATCAGCCCGAGAACCCCGACTTAGCATCTCATGCCTCAGGCATCACAAATAACCGCACTTCGGCAGCTCCACCTCCGGCAAGCATTCAAGTAACATGGGATCACGGGACATCACGGGACTTCCAAGCCCTTCCATTCACTCTTCAAGCATCGCCGGTATCTCTTGCACTAGGCCCCATGCGACTAGCACAGCCGCGGCCGAGCTTCAAATAATCTTCGCGCCGCGACTTTTCTCTCTTCTCTCTTCACACAAACCAAAAGCCAACAACAACATGCAATAATCCTCGACCAGTGTGCTGGCAATATCACCACGATCCTGCCAGCACGACTCTCACCATCTCTTCTGGTAAGTTCAAACTTCTACTTCTTCTTCTTCCTCTCCTTAGCACGCAGCGAGTGGCAGCGTCATTCTAGAATGATGACTTCAGTATCACTTCTTTCCCAGTAATAATCGACCATGATTAAAGTTTTTGCTTCTCGGGCTCTCCTCACGCGGGAGGGCTTGTTACTTGCCAGTACAATTTGTCTGACTAGAAACACCGCACTCGCTGTTGTTTGGAGGAAAGATGAGAGTGGACAAGGGCTCTGAGAGTACCCCGCTAACATGCGCAAAGACTTTGCAGATTCTTCACGCACATTTTTACAATGTCCTTGGCCGACACTACACTCGCGCATCGAGACTTCGCATCGCTTTGAAAGTTCCTCCTGGGTTGGGCATGGGATACTCGATGTGTGGAGCTTTGCTATACCATATACGTACGATTGCATACTAACTACAGCTCACGATGCTCGCCATTATATACAACAGGTCAGTACACCTTTTTCTTCTGGAGACTATTCCCATACGAGGTGCAAGCTTTTTCTATGATGAAACACATACCACATTCGCAGTTTTCACTCGAGCCTCGACCGAACCTAACTGAGGCAGATGAGGGTTCTATCTTCCTTGGATGTCTGATTGAAAAGCTTGCACATCTCGTTTTCACATTGAATCCATTCTTCTGCTTGGAACCATTCTAACATGATTGCAAATAGGTTTACTTACACATCTTAATAGCATTCTTACCACATGTAAATCAATACAATAATCATTTAAATAATTCTTCCAATCCATGTGAAGTCTCTGCAAGTGTGATATAAGCAACATGCTCAACAACAACCAAATATGATTGGATTCCATATGATGTAAACTGATGTGATACACTTTTCTACCAATCTACCCAAGCACTCCAACCTGCGCTGTATCGCACCACCACCCACCAACCAACCAACCTCCCACCCAAACGCCATATGTCCCAAATCCCAAATCAACCCACGCACAATTCTCACAATGGAAACGAACGAAAAAAAACTCCAAAACATCTCACCCTCACAACATACTGGCAGCATCCCCCTCCCTCCTAACCCTAGCCCCGACAAACCCACGCCGATTCCTCCCCGTCCGCCCCCTCCCAAGCCAATTCAACTTGAGCGTCTTACAAAGATCCTCCATGCGCCGTTGATCGACCTCCTCATCCCGCACACTGATGCCCAGCCCGGCCGCAGCCCCCAAGCCGCCACCGAGCCCGAGACCTACGCCGCTGCCGGCACCCGAGCCCGCGCTGAGCGTGCTGGCGCCACCTAGGCTCGTGGAGCGCGCGAGGCGTGTCGAGGACGCCGGTGCCGTGGCCGACGGCGCGAGGCCGCCGACACTTGCGAGCACCGAGACGCACTGCAGCATGCGGGCCACCATGTCGGTGACGTGCTTGGAGTCCTCGTGGTTTGCCTCGCGCTGCCAGTTCTCGCGGGCCTGGCCGAGGAGGGAGGGGGTGCCGGTGGCAGTTCCACTGCCGTTGCCGTTGGCCGTGCCGAGGAGGCTGGGGTGGGTGGAGGAGGGGGTGAAGGGGCGGGGAGGGGGAGGGGGCGGCATGGAGGCGAGGTTGGCGGCTACGTCTGAGCGCGAGGGCGGGTCCGAGGTGTAGCTGACGTTGCTGATGGCGCGGCTTCGGCCGCCGCCCGAGTCGGTGCCTGGCGTATTGGAGTTGAGGAGCGTTGTTGTTTGTGAGGAGTATGAGCCGAGGGATGGGTCGAGGGATATGGCTGTACCGGGCCTGCCGCCTGTCACCGAATCGGGCGACGTCGATAGCGCTTCTGATGCCGAGGCGTTCAGGCCGCCGATTGATTCGAGAGAGAGGCGGGAGAAGAGGCCCTTGAGCATGTCGTAGCGCGGCAGGATGACTGTATCGCGGAAGGCGATGAGGACTATTTTTCGCACATCGAGGGGGGTGGTTGTGGCGAGAGGGCCGAAGAGCTCGTGTGCGGTCGTAGAGGTCAGAAGAGGTCCACTTCCGCTAAATTCGAGGTCGAGCGGGAGGAAGACAGCCTGCATAAAGGGTAAAATCGAGGTGAATGTGAAGAGCCATATCTCCACCAGGTGGCTAATGAATCGTTCCGAGGGGACTGGGCGCAATGTTTGGTCTAGGCTGCTGAAGCCGGTGCTCAGGAGGTCGCGTAGGTCTTCGATTAGAATGCCTGGGGAACGCTTCTGGATACAGCGCTGGATGTGTGTCGTTACTAATCTGTTGAAATCCTCTACCGGGAGCCGTAGATCCTCGCCTTCAAAGATTATAAGAAGTTTGGCTTTCAAAAAAGGCCAGGCGTCATCTGCTGTCATGTTGTGAAGTCCGTATTTCGCAGAATCTGGGGCTTGCACATCCAAGCCATAAAGTGATGCTGCATGGCCAAAGCCACTACTGGGGGCACCAAGATAGGAATTTCCACCTGCAGATCCTAATGAAGAGGGCCCTGGCCAATCGTTACTATTTTGGTATGATAATTCGACTTCGCGCAGCGAAGATTCCGTGCCCGCAGCTGCTTTGGCTTCTTCCTTCTTCTTCTCCCGCAAAGCTCTGCCCCCATGGCGGAGATCCAGTCCAGACATCGACTTCGTAAAGCTTGTGCTTGCCGGACCAGGCGAGGGGGGGAGACTGAAATTATATAATGAGGAGGGCGCGTTCGGGTCGACGGGTTTGGAATTTGATGCTGCCGATGATAGAGGTAGATGATGTTCATCTTTGTTGCTCAGTTTGTGCTTCTGGCGTGACAAGAAATGATGTTTGTGTTTCTCCTTCTCCTTCTCCTTCTCTTTTTCAACGGGTGCATCTGCCGGTCTGATGGTCGCATTTGAAGAGTTCGCAACACTATACATGCTTGAACCACTTGAGCCGTTCTGATCCGATAGATTCTGGGAGCTTACTGCAGCTCGATGTAATGGATTCGCGTATGACCCTAATTTATTCGGACTGGGCAATGCCTTCTCCTTCCCTTCTTTATCCTTCGTAATGGATATCTTGCCCGGCCTTCCAAACAACTTTGATTTCTTCTCCACCTTGACGGGTTTCTCCGGCTTTTCGGGTTTATCGTGCTTCTCGGGCGCAATATGGGAGTAATCTGCAGGCGGGAGTCCTGGTGATAAAGATGGACTTCGGGGAAATGCGGCGGCAGCAGCTGTCGTCGCAGCACTGGTGTTCGAACCCAACAACCCATTATGATACCCACCACTCCCGAAACCGTTATGTGACGGTCCCGAGGCCTCTGTCAATGAGAGTAAAGGTGGAGACGTTGGTCCTCTCGAAGGTCGTCTACTTCCAGCACTGCTGCCTTCACCCTGCTGCGAAGGTACCGTCTGCGATCTCTGTCGCTGGTGTTGGTTCATCACAGCTGCCTGCGCTGCGATCTGTGAGGCGGAAAGTGTGCCATGGTTGGCCATGCTGAGGGTCGATGCCGTGGGCAAGGTGGGTTCGAAGAAGCCCGCAGAATTGGAGTGTTTCCTCGAATGGCCTCTGGGGAAATCCAAGGACGCTCTGGCGGGAGGAGCGGCTAGAGGTGAAGCATTGCGGAGTGGAAGATCGCCCGTTCGCGAGTAGGTGGCCGAGGGACGAGAGAAGTTGGTGAGGCTGGGAGTGGAGGAGGCCGAGTGGAAGGTCAACGAGGAATTGTATGCTGGTCGTTGCTGGCTCTGGACAGGCACATTCTGCGGCCTGCGCTTCACTGGAGGATTGGCTTGCTGTGGAGATTGAGGTTGAGGTTGAGGTTGAGGTTGAGATTGAGATTGAGATTCTTCACTGTCGGAGGAATCTACTGTTCGAAGCTGCGGGGTGGTGGACGTTGAAGGGTGTAATGCAGAGAAGCTCCCCGGTGCTCGTTGCTGCCCTGTCGAGTGCATGCTGGCGGATTGCATAATTGTTTCACATGTCTAGGCATAAGACAGAGAGTGTGGAATGTTTTTTCTGGAGTTTCCGGCAACAATTAAGTTTTGAGGAAGAATGAAATGCAATGTTACAAGAGAGGGAGTTGGATCATTTGGACGGCGAGGGAGATGGACGGAGGAGGAGGAGGAGGAAGAGGAGGAGAAGAAGAGAGGAAGATTGTATGATGTGAGTTGAGTTGAGTTGAGTAGAGTAGAGTCGTTGTGGTGTTGTTTTCGTGGAGTGGCTTGGGGTAAGATGTATGGCATGGCATGTATGATGATGAATGGACTTTAATCCGTCTTGTTGATAGTGCTGTGTACCCAAGAGGGTAGTAGTTTGAGTATTTTAGGATAGTTTAGAGTATCTTAGAGCATAATATAGAGTAGCTTGGAGTTTATTTTAGAGTATTTTCGAGTATTTTAGAGTAGCTTGGGGCATAGTTTAGGGTAGTTTATTGTTGATGAGCCTGGCCTTGAGCATAACGTAAGTCATGTGCACGGGAAGACTAGGACCAACATCGTAAGGTGAATCGAAAGTCATCTTCATCTTTATCTTTATATGGACATAGGTACCTAGTTATGTACATATGTGAGTGTACAAACAAAACCACATCTCCAAGAGAAATCAGTCTGCCAACACCAACACCAACACCATCAACGACGACAACAACAACAACAACAACAACAACAGCTACCCCACTACCCTCACCACCATCAACCATGCCCTCCACAACCACAACCACCGCACCCAAACCCCACCACCTCACAGCAACCTACACCTCACCCAGCAGCACGCCCTTCACGCACACACACGCCCTCGCCACGCCGGCAACGCCCTCGACGGCCGACAAGACACGCTACCTGTCCGAGCTGCGCCGGGCGACGAGCATGCTCCAGGAGCAGATCAACGCGGAGCTGACGGCGCGCATGGAAGAGGATCGGGCGCGGGATGCGAGCGCCAGCAAGGTGGATAACGTGCAGGAGGAGGAGAACTATGGGGAGGAGGGGGTGGAGGAGGATGCTTCGGATCTGGGTTGTGAGGTGGGGGATACAGTATGAACATGGACATCGATACGGATACCGGACGGAATTGGTGTTGGTATTGGTATTAGGATTGCGCTGGTGCACCATGCTACCTACAACTACAGCCTTCGCCGACTCCACGCTATGAGTATTACGTATACCTAGTGTTACACGATGCCTATGCCAACCTTGTTTACTTCACAGATGCGACGCCATGCCCACCTTTCAGCCCCATGCAGCGGTCCTCACGCGCTGCAAGCCACTGTTACCATTGCCATTGCTCTTCAGATCATCGCCCGTCGCTCGTTTCAGACAGCCGTAATGCACAACGTTATTGTCGGGCAGCACGGCAATGACGCTGCCTCCAATTCGTTTATAGCACACGCCACACACGCGCTCTTCGCCGACAATCACCCTTCTATTCCTACCACCTGCTCCGCCCGGTAATTCGTCGCCTAGCAGGAGAGTCGACTGCGCGGCGACAACTTCGGTCTTGCGCAGGCCAGCAACAATATGTGCCTCGTTGACGATGCTGTTTGCCGCGCGGATGCGGCCCCGGAAGTAGGATTCTAGGTCGGCGACAGGGAGGGTTGCAGGGATGATGTTGAGAGTTGAGGAGGCGGGGAGACGACTGCCATGTTTAGAGAGGAGGTCCAGTGCAGGCGCCCAATTGGGCTTATTTGGTGGTGGTGGTGTGAGGTAGAGTGAGAGGAGAGTGTGATAGATAGATGGTAATGGATCGTCTGGTTCGGACGTCGATGCCCGAAGTTTGCTGGGTGTGGTCAAAGCTGGTTCCTGGGACTTGTGAATGCGGTTGCAATATCTGTGGGAGTTAGCTTCGCTTAGAGACAGGAGTGCGATCAACTTACTCTTCAGCTTTCTCAAAATCGCTCAGCTTGAAGACATATATCTCCAATGCCTGCTTATGTTGTCCCATGTTGCTCAATACCACTGCCTGTGCCTCATAGAACTTATCATC
This sequence comes from Xenosphaeropsis pyriputrescens, assembly GCA_022609375.1. Classification (NCBI taxonomy): domain Eukaryota; kingdom Fungi; phylum Ascomycota; class Leotiomycetes; order Phacidiales; family Phacidiaceae; genus Xenosphaeropsis; species Xenosphaeropsis pyriputrescens. The sequence continues at coordinate 62,582 of JAGKQE010000070.1, forward strand.
TAGACTTGCATTAGCAAATTTCCAAGTCGCGTGACTCTCAAAGCTTACCATCTTTAGGAATCAACCCAAAAGCTCTGGAGAGCGAGTACTGTTTACTGGTCCTCAAGAACGAAAGCAACCTCTGCATTAACCCCTTCCAGCTCTCAGACTCCCGATCATCGCGACCCGTAATATCCTTCAGGTAAGCATTCACAAGCCTATTATGAAAATCAGGCGTAAGATCATTGAGCTCATCAATAACATGCTCGAGATATCTAACAGCGAGATCAGCGTCAATACCCTCCAAGTACGTCAGAACGCGTTCGCGCGGCAAAGTCTCTGCATTCTCCGTGTCCGCAAGGAAGATCTCCATGCCGAGCTCGGGATTCTTGCGCAGCGGCCACTCAGCGAACTCGAGGATGAGGTCGATCATTTCCGACGGCAGGGCCTGCAAATAGCCGATGGTGCGCTGCGGGCCGTGCAGAGTCGGCGCGGCCTCGTCCTCGGTCTCGCGGTCCCCGAATTTCTTGAGCAGTTCGAGTGCCGGCCGGTGCAGTTTCTTGCCGTGGAAGAAATCGACCAGGTCCGTGTAGCGCTGGTTCTCGTACAGGCGCTCGTTGACGACCTCTGGGTCGCAGAAGTTGTTGATACGGAAGAGCGATGCTGCGAGGGAGGGCCGGGCAAGCATGTATGCCCTGAAGAGCGTTGTGTCTACTAGTTTTGCTGTGTCTCTAAGCTTCTGCTCCCTGTCTGCTTCTGCTTCGGATGCTGGTGCTAGAAGCAATGATTCGAAGGCTTGTTGTGTGGCTCCATTTTGGCCGTTCACGGCTATTGGTTTTAGCTTGCCGGTCTCTGGGTCTAGGAATCGCTGTAATCGTGTTCTTGTATCCACAAGGAATGCATTGAGTTCCAGAACAGCGTTGATCAGATCTTTTCCTTGCAAAGGCCCATCCTCCTTTTTCTTGGCCTTAATACTAGTTGAATCACTGCCATCTCCTGCATCTCCCTTGCCAGATCGTATCGATGACGTATCTGAGACGGGAGCTTTGTGTTGTCGAAGGACGTTTATAAAGGCTGTCGACTTCGGTGCTTCATGAGCTTCAGCTGTTGTATCACCATGTAAGCTACCGTTTGTCTCTTCAGTGTGACTCTCCTCGTCCTCGGATTTGTCATCAAAAGTACTCAAATCTCCTGCAATGACCCTTGGATATAATCTAATGACCCTCTCAGGCGGAGCAGAGACCTCAGTGAAGAGGTCCAGAGCTTGCCTATATTTCCTTTTATCGAACAGGAACTGTGCTTTTTGCATTTTGATCTCGCGAAGACGCTCTTCCTTATTTCGCAACAGGGCATCTTCTAGCATATTTAAAATGCTAATAGCTTCGTCATATTTGCCATCATCCACCAGTTCATCCACTTGCGTGTCATAATCCGTCGCTCCCATCCGCCAAACGGATCTGTCACTTGCTACATGGAATCCTTTTCCAGCATGTGCTAGACTGACTGTTGGTGGAGGGAAATGTAGATGGCTTGCATTTGGCAATGAAATAGCCTGAAGTAATGATAAGGTCTCTGGGTTTCGAACCTCCAGCGCACCTTTCGACGGCGCTTGTAGCGCAAGCATGTATGGGTATGAGTAACCAATTGCATCTGGAGCATGTTGCCAAGGTATTTGTCGCTTTTCCAATGGCTTTCCATCTGAATCAATAAACAGCGAATTGATATCCTTTGCTAGCAGCATCTGTCCATCAGAAAGTCTCGTTGCCAAAGGTTTTGGAATGTAGCCTCCGAGTCCCATATATCCCATGCTTGCTGATCCCACTCCTCCAAATCGGCCTCCTTCGGCGCCAGACGCGCCTCCTATGGCTCCTGGACCAACAATGTCCTCCAATGTCTGATTGATTACATCGACAATCACATATCCTGAATTCATACCACAAACCATCTTGGTAGCTGAAGCCCATGTCAATGTTCTAATTCCCGTCGGCAAGGTGATTTCGACTGTATCGGGTGACAACTCCGATTCGTGCCAGGACCACAGCAGTAATTTACGCTTCACAGCAACTCCCAGTCTCGAAATGATTTCTGGTATGCCAGTCGCCGAGTCTTTGACAATGTTCGAGGTAACGGCAAAGCATACTGCGCCTTTCGTTTTCGTCAACTGCTCATGCAGCTCGTAAGATTGGAGGTCGTGAATTGAAACATAGTAATTCGACAAACTGATGAGAATATTGGCTTCCTTGATGATCGCCAACTGCTCTATGCTTTTCGTGGAGAATTTTTCGAGTTCGCGCAGAAGATCAACAGGTTTCGCGGCGGTAAGTGATAATGGTGGCTGAGCGCGAGGCCCTTCGTTGGTCTTCGCGGACCCATTTTGTTCGTCGGGAATTTCGTTCACTCGATATATACGCAGACTACCTGTGTTGAGTCCAACAAGTAACCGATCGCCTATAGCCGTAAGCTTCCGAAGAATTGGGCAGGTAGTAGTTTGTACCATAAGCAAGTATAGACTCAATCTTCGACTTGTCTCGCTGCTTCAGCTCGACTATCGGCCTTGCGGTGAAAGCGGACAGCATGGTCGCGGTTTACCTGCACTATGAAGTCCACGGATATTTTGTTGAGCGCTCATCGAGTCTGCATGGCTTCCATACGATCGAGAGGTAAATTGTCGTTATGAGGATCTGGGGCGCATGATCATGGTCATGGTCACCTGGTAGATACCGTAGGTAGCTATCCTCTGCTTGGTGTTGTCTAACTGTTTAGCTCGCCGTTATGACGATGGAAGCTTTACCCGAGAAAAACAAAAGACTCAACAGCATTATGGCTTAATGTCGTAAGAGTGTTCTATCTGTTTCAGGCTTTTTACCCGCTTATGTTTTCGGCTTTCGTAGACCCAGAAAGAATATCTATACTTATAATTTATTCTTTGACTTATATATATAATATATATAATATATATAATATCCAAGTAGTACAGCCGACGTACAAGTAATTTGTTAGTGCCTGATGTCTGCGACGAGGGCACACTGCTACCACGTGGTGGTCCAATATAGGTATAGGTAACTAATATATAAGTATAAGTACATATTGAATGAGGAACCCAGCGCTTTCGCAGCGTTTGTCCTCCTATCTCACGTGGTGCTATTGCTTTTGAGGCTGTTTTCAAAAGAACAAGAACAAGAACTCGTCCTTCGTGGCTTTCGCATGTTTATGAACTCTGCGTTATTAATGTGCAAACCTCTCTAGGAGCTGCCTTTTCCAATCTATTATCATACAAGCTCAACACTTCTAATGGAAGCTCTCTGTCGCGAAACCGTGTAGGACACAGCCCGCCAAAAGCCAATATATCATATCCCACAACTTGGCACTTGCTACAGACGTCAAGGCGCTCTCAGAAGTGCGGACCTAGTTATTTTTGCCAGAATCCTATAACACGTCGGAGCAAGAAGACACGAATCAGCTTCGACCTGAAACAATCGATGGTGCCGACGTGATGAACGAACTCAATCACTTTGCAGCATGGCTCAAAAAATCAAAATTCGACCCTATCCGGCCGGGTTTGAAAAAAAATTGCACAGATGAGGACAGAGACCAAAAGGTTGAGCCTCTGATGGAAAAGCTGGGATATTGGATAAAGCGCTCTACACATTGATAAGATCTGAACTGATAAACCCCTAGCCTTCAACTACCAAGGTTGAGTACTCTATCTTCCGCATTCAACCAAAAAGCCCTCCTCTCGCAGCTAACGGCGTATACTTGGTAATTGGAGAATTTTCGTTGGTCCGAATAGGGACCATCTCAACGCACAAAGATATTCCAAATACCTCACTATCCGTTGGTCAACGAGTTTATTTCACAACACCTATTCGTATTGACCTTGCAGTTGACGTTTTGATGGTTAAAGCGGTGCAACATTCTAGCAGCGAAGCTATGCAATGACCCTAGATTGGAAGGTGAGAGACCGTCTTGTATGGGATCTCTTGGGGGGCAACACAAACTGTTGATGGAAGAGGAATATGGACCAAAAACTTCAAGATAGGTCTCTACCTCAAGGCGAGGAGACAAATCATCGAAGTGAGCTTCAAGATCGATTGTGCTATCGTTTTAATCATCCATCATGTGCTGTTGTGGACCAAGTGTAGTATAATGTGTTTGGTCGACTTCGAAGTATGTCCCTGTTCAATTCTTATAAGCCAATGTTTTTTTCGATAGCATTTTTGCTTATACTTGTTGCAAGTGTTTAGTAAAATCCATAGTGAAACCCATCTGGACTCTGACTATAGCAGCATTTTTCCGAGAGTCTATCTCTGCTGGAGTAACTGTAAAGGGATGATTTGGGATAACCTGTCTTGAATTTGCCTTGAGATTGGCTGATGCGATCTCAGTCCTAGGTCCAGTATGGTTGGAATGAGAATAAGTGTCGATATTGTTGGGCACAGAGGCTATAGAGACCGAAGATGTTAGTCAAAATGTTGAGCCGTAGAATGAGTCTATGATTGACGGGTATAAAAGGAGCTCGAGGCAAGAATATATCACGGTTACTGTTACCACACAGCCCCGACTCGGTCCCGACAGAGATCTATACTCCTCCGACGCAGGTGCACGGCACTTCGAAAGAAGAGCCTCGGAATGGAAATCTACCAGAAATGAAGACGACAAGCGGATCTCAAAGGTTGAAATTCGTGGACGTAAATATCGCTCATAGGGGAGAATACCATGATGAGACTGTGGACCGACACTTCTCGAGAACACGCATGAAGGACAGTGTGGGAGATTACTGCTTGTTTTTAAACATCCTGTTTTCCCTTCTAATGCTTTTATTTCTTGGGGGAATGAGGGATGTTCTTTCTCTGTTCGCATTGTCTTCTTCTTTAATGTTATTGTTTTACCATTGCTTACCAGAATAACAATCAAGATTCTCCCCCAGCTCAATTTGGTTTTGTAAGCTTCATACAAAGAAAATTCATAAAAATTGAATTATTGTGGAATATTCGTTGAACCACAACATAATCTGGCCCTTCAAATCCTTCGCTTCCCAAAGAGGTTCTTCAAGGGTAGTATACTCAGAAGATATTGAAGAAACCTTGACATGGACATAATATTTCCATCCTCGGCGTTGTTGACTGAAGTGTAATTTTGAAGGGTGCAAGATAGTGGTGATTTTGCAAAACCCTCACAACATTGCCCAACGCACTCTTCATGGCCATCACGATACTCGAAAAGAAGACTTTGGCAGTCCTCGTTGTCACTCTCCTGATACACACTGATTCGTGAGACACCCTCGGTCGGTGCACGGGAAAGATACATATAGGGAGCAGTGGGTGGTGCCAAGGCAGGAGCATCGAAAGGTTTGTATTCAGGGAATTGTGAGTACTTCAATGCTCCAAAGCACAGGATTGCCTGTCCTGGCTCTACATATTGTAGAGGAGTGTTCCTTTGCCGATAGGATAAAAACGATTGTCTTCTAAAGTGGCTGTATAGTGACCAAATACACATGTCCTGCCAGACGACGTTCTCAACTTCATTGAAACTGTTAGAAACTTAGGTCACAAGGTCAAATATGTGTGCTTACCAATAGATTGGGTTTTGCGAATAGGATATGGTCTCTCGCAAGCTGACGTACCCAGAGCTCTAATATCTTTTCGCCTTGTAGAGCGGGGAAAATATCGATACTAAATTTGGGCGGAACTCGCGAAGCTCTTGATATTTCTCGAATGCTGAGGGGCTGTTATGTGAATGTGCATGTATGCCGTATGTAATGCCATGGGCACAAAGGACAGTAAGTCCAGAGATTTTGGCAAGATCGATAGATCGTATACGATCTATCCTCTCTGTATCCCCTGAAAATTGAAGCGAGTCCCATCCAGACGGTATCAGTCTATCAATCAAATGTGGCCGAATATTTTGCATTGACAATGCCTGGAAACGGAGAAGGTTATGCTAGAATTCATTAGAATAGGTATACTTTGATCGATTGCGAGACTTACGGAACTCTCAAGCTTGATTGTCTGAGACGTAAGAGTATCTGAAATCTAATACCAATTGCAGGCAGTATCATTTGTGTCTTGCTGATTGCTTAACAGTTGACACAAATTGATTGCTATGTCATCGAACCCAAACACCACAGGGCTATCGGTGCTTAAGATAGCCTCAGACTTTCGAATAATCTGCCCACGGGTCCATATCTGCGGCAAAACTATATCAGTCTCAGCATTGGGGTCTGCCAGAGAAATATATTTTGTTTTCCAAGCATAGGCGGAGAGGTATCGTCATAGAGGCGAGTCTTGGGAGTATGAATGAATCAAACATTGTACCTCAGGTGGCAATTTCGAGGTGTCTCGGATGGTAGATGAAAAAATCGTGTCAACCGGTGTGGTGTCAACCAGTGGAGTGTCAACTGGTGGAATTTCACCTGGCTGAGTAGTCTTTGCTATACCAGCGAATTCCAAGAAGTCCGAGAATACTGTTTCAAAGTTTGTGACCTTGCAGTCTATATTTGCTTTTGGCCATAGTCTCAGCCATGTGGAAGCGTACCAGAGATCGTGTAACCGTAACTTGGACGTGCTCTTCGACTGTAAAAAGTTGAAACAATCAATATGGAATGTGAATGTTTCCAACCCATTTATGCAGGCCGTACACTAAGGCATAGAACATAAATCGCCATCTTATGATCCACTATCACTATACACCTTAATACGTCGAGGAGGAGGACGCCGGTTTTCTGGCAAGGTGAATTCTGTGGTAAACCCTCGGTATTGTGAAAGTCTTGGATCACCAAATACTGGTACAGCAGGGTTAGCTTTGGGACTGTCAGATCAGTTACAAAGTATTACCTAATGCAGCCACTTCCTCCTTCTGAAGACTGCGTTGACACAGTATGCATTTCGGACTTAGCTGAATATGAATTGGAATCAAATCACTACTCATTTTATGAAGTGGATCGGAACTCTGTCGTATCGTGATTGATAGCTGTTATCTGTTTTTAGACACTTCAGCTGCAGTATTAGCCGAGACCCAAGAATTGGGTGGTTAAACGGAACGTCGTGATAGACTTCACATTATGTACATCTTCTAATAAGCGAACATGACCGTTCTACGGCCCACTTCCATTACTTAAGCTTCGACATCACCCCACATCTCCATCAACATCTCCATCAACATCTCCATCAACATCTCCATCAACATCTCCATCAACATCGCCATCTTCATCCAACTCTCCTGTTGCAACATAATCTACGGCGCACATCGTATACTATAGTGCCTTGTGTATAAAACTTGTATCCTATAGCATCTGTTGTTTAGAACAACCCTGTCACGGTCTGCGCAGTGGTGGTGGTTATGTCCTTCAGCCTTGCTGTTTAGAACAACCCTATCACGGTCTGCATAGTGGCGGTGGTTATGTCCTTCGGCATATGCTGCTTGGAACAAGTTTAACACAGTCCATGTAGACATACACCTACAATTGCCGACCTTACCTAAATTCGTCCAAAGAGTCAAGGCTGCTCTATAGCCTGGGTGGGTTGGGAATCACACGTACAGTGTGGGGGCATTATTTCCAATGCGATCAGTCCTTGACTACGCTCACTGCTAATCATAGTTGTAGGAGTAAAACATGGCGGTTCCGATTGAACATCTTCAGCTACAAACTATTCTTTATGAGAGAGTGTTCATAAAGTGGGTCGATCAGTCAGGCACGCCTTTCACTCTAGGTTCTTGCTTGCACGATAACAAGCAGAATCCCAAATTTCGCATGAGAGCAAGTTACGATGTGGAAGGGCATATTCATATCCACTTCTCCCTTGTGGTGTCTATTAGGCTTGCTGGCAGGCGTCACCAAATGGAGATGTTGTTTATCGCTCCGCCAGATGCCGACTTTGTAAACGGCTCCAAGCCTCTTCCAATATCGACCGTTGACGATCTGTCTTTCCTCGAGGCCTCTGCTCTTCACGAAGCCGGTATAAGCGAACTAGAACATATCATCCTCTTACAATTCGAGACTACAAGTGGATTCGTCGTGACAAAGAGAAAGGAATCTGCGACTATCAAACCCGCCAACAGCACTTCTAGCGATTTTATTCGTAGCCTCGAATCTTTGTCTAATACAACGAGATTTAGCGTATATATCAGGCCAAATGATTACGCACGGGAGGGTCTGAAAAGGCTTTGCAAACATTTGAGCAGCACTGGCCGCGGTGCCCGCAAAACCGGCATGCAAGACGCGTACGTTCAACAAGGAGCGGCGTTAGTGAACTGGGCCAAGTTCATACATCACGACCGACAAGATACAACACCGCCACCATATATCGAGGATCTCACTCGGCGATCGGTGGAAGTACAGGCCTCTCAGTCGCCACCATTCGCATCTGGAGAGACAGGGTTATTATCAGTCAGCATTGAAAAAGTGGTGATTGCAGAAACACCAAGCAGAAGTCCAATTGGGCCGAGCCCCAGGTCGGTATTGCATGGCATATTCTCTCCTGGCGTTGAAGAGCCATCTGATATCGAAGCGGACTTGGATGATATTGAAGAGGGTTCAAAAAATATCGAATCGAACTTTGAAATCGACTCGGATGAGGAATATCTCGCCAACTTGAACTCTCGAGAACTTAGTCAACAACTCAAACAAGACCTAGCAGTCCCGGAAGCTCTTCAATCAGAACTATTGGAGTGGGTAAAGGGAGCAATGAGTGTAAACACAAACGTGTACGAACACAAACGTTTGATTTCCAGGTTATCGACACTTGGTCGCAGTGTTCGTACATCTGATGCTCGACTGTTTGATGCCACCAGACCCTGGTGTTCTGCGCTGTTCTTCTACGACCCAACAGATTCCAACAATCTCCCCGAGTTATGGGACCAGGCAAATCGATGGCTCATCTCTGATATGGCCAAGCTTATCAAATGGGCTAACGAGCTTCATCGTGGTGCCGAGATGAGTCCGCTATTGATCACTGATTTTGTGAAGTTAGGTAATGCCGCTCGGGCCTTTGCTTTACAATCTGGACATGATGAAAAAGCTGAGTATAGCCTCCAGAAAAGTAAGTGTGTAGTTCGTGTGTTGGTTGAATACGGCAGGTCAGGTGCCAGGGTCAGTGGGGAGAACAGTATGTCTGTTCCTCAAAAGAGGGGTCTCATGGAAATTTATAACAATGATAGCAATGTATCTAAGAGAGCAATCATATCGAGCCATAGATGACAATCTGTACCTCCTGACTAGAGCTGCTTGTTCATCTAGCTCAATACAGCCCTGCCTCCTTTTACAGCCGAGTGAGTCATTGCTGAGCCTTTCTACGGAGAAATGCTCCTTTGTAAATCGGCCTAGGTCAGAGTACAGAGAGTTATCCCAGTTCCACGCCGAATCAGCCCCAATGCTACTTGACATCCACTTCACGAAAGCATTTTGGTGACCAGGATCTATACCAGTCAAAGCACCCAAGTTTGTGTTGCGAAAAAGAAAAACACTCACATTAAACTGCGCCTTTTCTAATAGTCAGAATCCCCAAGGTACCGGGGAATAAATAAAAGGCTTTACCACAAAATAAATTAACGAGCACCATAAGTGTTGGTTTAAATGTGGATATAATCATCGTTATTATTGATTTTAAGGTCATTTGCAATATCAATTGGTTTATAAGTGCATAATTCAATTTTAGTGCGACAATATATTTATCTGTTATCTACACTATTTGAACAATCTACAGTCCAATTCTATACATTTACACACTTGTTGTTGAGATAATATTTCGAGTAGTCATTTCGAAAGCTCTCTGATGGTTCAAGCGAATTTCGACTCAGTTGCCCAAAATATAAGGCAGTAAGAGCTATGGTAGGGGGGCGCGTTGTCCCGCAACCCAAACGCGCCGACGTCAATAAAGTATCTAAACAAACAGCGTACACAGTCGAAGCTTGCCAAATCGATTTCGAATGATCGTTAAGATTCGCTTTCGATGATCCGGAAACATGTCTGATCTAGCAATTGGCCAGACGGTTGAGCTTGCTGATGGACGCATTGCTGTGGTCCGTTACATTGGACAACCTCATTTCGCAGCTGGTGAATGGGTTGGAGTGGAACTCGAAGATGACAGTGGCAAGAATGATGGCAGTGTACAAGGGGAGAGGTACTTCGATTGTGAAATGGGAAGAGGGATGTTCGTGAGGCCTGCAGCTGCCACGGTCATTGCACAGCCAGCTCCTGTTCCGAAGCCAGCAGCGAGGAAGCCAGTCAGGCCTCAGAGTACGATGGGCCCTGTGCGACAGAGGTTGAGTTTGGCGGATGGTGCTGCGGGGAAACGAATGAGTATGAATGCTGCAAGTCCTAGCCCAGCAATGAAGGCTAGACCAGGAAGCATGTTACGAGTATGGTATACTAAGTCCACACAAATGATGATACTAACTCGGGCAGTCACCAACGAAATCACCAACGAAGCAACTTGCATCCGGAGCCGTTTCTGGAGCTTCTTCTCGAAGTGGGACCCCATCTACAAGAGTCTCTTCTGCTGCCAGACCGTCTCTAGGGGGTAGTAGAACGTCGATGGCACCACCTCCCAAGCCAGCTAACAGAGCCTCTCGACAAGCACCTCCTACATCAACACCAGGAAGACCTTCAGCGGTAGGGCGAACATCGAGCAGTACATCATCGCTTGCACCAAGAACCTCTGGGAGACCGGCACAGCATCGCCTAAGCTCAATTGGCAGCCATGTTAGCCAAGCCAGCGAGGGAAGCGGACCCGACACTGGGGGCGATGATAATATTCTGTCCGATGAAAATAGTGAAGGAATCTTGTCTCCCACGGACCTTAGTCCTGTACTCAGTCGAACGGCTGCAATCGAGAAGCAGACATCTCCGGCTTCCGCGAGTCGAGGCGGATCATCACCAGCGGCACAGAGATCGACAGCACCAAGTACAGCCGCTAGTCGAGAAGTTGAGGATTTGAAAACGAAGTTACGCATGATGGAGAAGAAGAGAATGGAGGATCGGGACAAGCTGAAGAATCTCGAAAAGATACAAGGCGAACGAGACAAGTTCGAAGGCATCATTCAGAAACTTCAATCCAAGTATCAGCCACAACAGCAAGAGTTGACGGATCTCCGTAAGCAATTGCACGATTTCGCTTCAAGGTTCGAGAGCATCGAAAATATGCAATCTGAGCATGACATGGCCTTGGAAATGGCAACACTCGATCGAGAGATGGCAGAAGAAACTGCCGAAGTTTTGAAAGGAGAGGTGGATGCTCTTAAGCAGAAGAACGAAGAGCTTGAGTTGGAAGTTGAGGTGTTGCGCGAGGAGAACGAGGAATTGGGCCAGGAGATGAGCCCCGAAGAGAAAACAAGCCAAGGTTGGCTTCAAATGGAACGAAATAATGACAGACTCCGCGAGGCCCTTCTTCGCCTACGTGATTTGACGCAACAACAAGAATCGGAACTACAGGATCAAATAAAGACGCTCGAGGAAGACTTGCAAGACTTAAGTGGTGTCAAGGACCAGTTGGATTTGACCAAGCAGAAGCTTGAATACTCCGAAGCGGCTATTGAGGATCTTCGCCAACAACTTGACAATGCTCTCGGAGCTGAGGATATGATTGAAGAACTCACCGATAGGAACATGAGCATGAGTGAGCAGATTGAAGAGCTCAAGGCCGTTATTGATGACTTGGAGAGCCTGAAGGAATTGAATGATGAACTGGAGGTTAACCATGTTGAGACTGAGAAGGAGATGCAAGAGGATCTTGACTTCAAGGACGTCATAATCAACGAGCAAGCTAGGCGTGCAACACAACAAGACGAGACCCTCGAAGATATGGAGTACACCCTTTCGAAGTTTAGAGAACTTGTTACTAATCTTCAGAGCGATCTGGAAGATATGCGCGCATCACACTCAATGACTGAGACAGAGTCTGAACAGTTAAATAGCAAATCGCGTGCTATGATGGACCTCAACAGGAAGTTGCAACTATCTGCAGAAAAGACGCAAGTCAAGACTATCGATCTGGAACTTCGCCGACTTGATGCTCAGGAGGCAGCAGAGCATCTTTCTATTGTCCAGCTCTTCTTGCCAGAGTCATTCCATGCTGACAGAGACTCAGTTTTGGCTCTCCTGAGATTCAAGCGTGTTGGCTTCAAGGCAAACTTGTTACATGGATTTGTCAAGGAAAGAGTCAGTAGTCAGCCACCATCTGGTCACGAAGACGATATCTTCTACGGTTGCGATGTCCTTGACAAGCTCTCGTGGGTTGCGGCTATGTGTGATCGGTTTGTCAATGCTATCAGCCACTGTACCGTCGGGCAGTTCGTTAGATTTGAAGGTGCCATGTATGAGTTGGAGCCTGTTGAGCGAGCATTAAATGCTTGGATCGATGGTCTGAGAAAAGATGAGCTCAAAGAGAAGCAGTGTGCTGATGAGCTTAAGAGAACGGTTGCACTAATGTCTCATCTCGCTGAGGTTCATATCGCCAATGGTCTTGAGAGCTATGCCGATGATGTGCATATGAGTACGTTAGTCATGCAGAGCCACCTCGAGAGTGCAGCGGCGGCTGTAACTGCTGTACGAGCCATGGTTCAAGCAACTGTGCCTGCCCATGAGGAAGACGAAGATGCTGTTCAACATTTTGCAAAGAAGGCAGATGCGGCTATTTCGCAGGCTCGCAGCGCTAAGGTGATTGCTGGAAAGGCTGCGAGATCTCTCGAGGACCTGAAATCTCGATCCTTATCGTTAATGCCAGACACAAAGGAGACCTTTGATCAATGTGAGGCCAGCACTGAGGAACTGGCTAGCTTTTCTCGTCGAATTGGAGAGGATCTGTTCTCTCTCCTTCACGAAGAGGGTAGAACAGAACCTTGCACATACGATGATATCAAGACCACAATTTCTCAAACTTCGAGCGCTGTCTTTGCTGCCAGCGAGTCGGACCTTTTCTCTACTTTTATGAACAGGCTGCGTCTCATTACCATATCCTTAACCGATCTTGCCGCTCTGACTTCCGACCTCGAAGTTACACAAGAATTTGAGCGTGCACCAGCGCCGTGGGTACTTCGCTCACAAGACCTGCGCTCTTCGAAGACAATCACTATTGATACCGAGGAAGAACTTCGCCGTCTCAAGGATGATCTTCATGAACGTGCACGCACTATTGCTCTTCGCGACCAAACTCTCGAAGAGTCGGCCGTCAAGATCGAACTCCTTGAATCCCGTATGCGCGATGCTGCCAAGAAGAATGAACGCATTAACGTACTCGAAAAGAAGATCGAAGAAGCACAATATCGCGAAGCTGAACTTAACGAGGTCATGGAATCTAGAGACAAGGAGCTAGCTGGATTGGAAGCGGATAGGGAGAAGTGGAAGAAGGCAGCCAATGAGACGAGAACTGCGGATATAGTACCGGGCTCCAATGCTGGCCAAGAGAAGGCCGTTGCCACTGCCCGGGAGATGGAGGCTCTCAAGACCGAGATCAGGAGCCTCCAGGCTGCCGTTCGCTTCTTACGCGAAGACAATCGCCGTACTCGTTTCGATCACACCCAAAATATGGATTGGTTGAATGAACCTCTGATTAAGTCCAAGTCAACGAAGGATGAAAGGAAGGAATTGTTGGCTAAGGAGGGCAATGATGTTCTCAATGAATTACTTGGTCTGGCAGCGAATGCTCGGGTCTATGATTTGGCTCAGGTGCCAAAGGAGAGACTGAAGTGGCGACCGGCGAAGACGACCAGTGGATATCATGTTGCGAAGCAGAGAGAGGAGTGGGCTGCATGGAAGGACTGGAGTGGGGATGTCACGAGGAGGAGCGAAGTTCTTGGGATGGATGAGAAGAGGAAATTTGGACAGAGCGTCGCGCAGATTAAAATGCAGATGCCTTCCAAGGCTGTGGGTGGAGAGGTGAGGATTGTGGAACCAGGCGAGTTTGAAGAGTTCAAGGAGATGTTGGGGGTTGTTTGATACCCGGTGTCGGTGGTGATGCCTTTGTAGCCTTTAATGTTGGATTAATGTATGGATATGAATTCCAACTTCACTCGATTGAGGAATGATATCTCATGACTTTGGTATTATAGGAACTTATGAGATGTAAGGACTGGATGCAATGCAGCAAAACGCTTGAATTGTTGTAATGATGCTTCATAAAGTCAAAATTTGAACTTTGATCTATTCAGAAAGATCTTTGGGCAAGAATATAATTTTCACGCTTCATGTAACCTTGAAAAGCTATCTAGACCATGACGCTGCAATATCGTTCCATCTTCCATTCCTCTTTGGATCTAATTCCCTCATCTTCTTAAGCCAATGTTCGCAGTTCTCTCTCTCCTCCAAAGATGGTTGGCGAGCCTCTAATTTTGAAAAGGCGAGAGTATATTCTAGTAGTGCTTCGTACGCCCACTTGCAATCGTTTGCTTCCTCTGCGATTTCATTGAGATTGCCCAGTTGACTTCTTACATAATCTAGCCTCTCTTCATTGGTCAATTCTGGTACTATCAATCCATAGCCTATGGGATCCGTCAATGTAGTCATGAGAAATTGATAATAAAACCATAGGGACTGGTCGTATGGATCGGTAAACAGAGCTTCTGTCATGAGATAAAATTCTAAGGGTTGTTAGCTGAGCACAGTCTTCAAAAAGTCGATTAGCTTACCATCATCCAAGAACTTCTTCCTCTCGACATGACTGGCACCCCTTTCATCAAGAAGTCGTGGAATCAACTTGCTTCGATTATGCCAGGCCGAGAAGTTGGAAAGGTTCGCTTCAATCATTTTCGTGGTATATGCAAATTCCGCCTCCACCATGCTTCCCCCCTCTAACTCGGGGCTTTCAAGCTCGGCCACAATCATTCTTCGGTATCCCCAACCGTGGAAATTTCGGTTATCCCTTGACAGCATCCTCGCTACAAGACCCAATTCAGCCTCCCATAGGTTCCGTGATGCCTTCCGAGAGACTCGTTCTCTAGATTCTTGTAGTAACCATAGTCGATAGTTCCAGATCCAGTAACATTTGGGGTATTTCATAAGCAAAGGAACGAGGAAGTTCAGATCATCTTGTATAAGTTTAAGGTTTTCATCTTCCAATGTGGATGCGAAGTCCTTCGGCACCTGGCTGGGCTGGGTCGTGATCGAGTCCGTGAAAGAAGTGATAGTAGAGGAGGAGGAGGGATCGGATGAGGCCGTGTTGGTTTGAGAAGGAGTATGGGTAGATGATTTGGATGACGCTCTCGAAGGTGAGGATGAATCCGATAATTTTAAGAATAATCCATGCGTTAGCAAACGCCTGCGGACGTTCCATATTGTATAGTATTCGGGATTCCGTTTGAGAAGTTTCGACGTAAGCTGAAGGACTTCGGGGGTATATTCCTGCTGTTTGGCCTGACTTGGTGTCAAATTTGATAGATATTTATCAATTTTGAATGCTCACCTTTGTATTCACAAGTTCGACGAGCTCATTGTAGCTTTCAATCTCTTTCAGTTCCCTCTGTTTGGCTGCCTCTGAACGGGCCTCGATGGTCGCTGGTCGCGGTACACCATGCTGTTGTTGGCATCAGCGAAGCTCAAAAAGATACAAGATAATGACATACGCTCGCCATAATGTATATTCACAGATTGGTGCTTGTTGGCATATGAGGCAAGACGGTGATGAAGCCCCGCTCAGCTCATCGTCGGTTGATCTGTTATCGCAATGGGAAAGTCATGAGGCAACACGATAAGCGAGATCTTGCTCAGCAATGTTACTTTTGAGCTTTGGCGTCATCACGGCATCGTCACTAACTAACTATCATCATTGAATCCCCAAATGACAGGTACGATCTGGCCAACGCTTCTAGCTGAGTACGGTAACATCTTCTCTCATGTCTGTCTTCGTCTATCCTCTCTTTTTCTGTCTCTCGCTTTTCCTCCTCTTCTCAATTCAGCAGCGGTATATTCAACCTTCGTTCATGCGTGTAAGTATCGATAGATATCGCAAGAGTTTCATACGAATATCGCTGCTGTATTCATGAATATTAAATTTGGCGGTTTCTCGGTTTTTTGACCGAAAGTCACTCATTTCCGTTCGGATATTCTTATTTTGGATTGGGCTTAACAACCATTCATCCATTCATCCATCCATTCATTCATTTGTTCCTTTATTCCGAGAACAGTTCTACATGCGCCAATGGTCAACTATCCATTCATGAAGTAGCTAGGATAGTTCTTGGTTCGCATTTGCAAAGATCATGGCGTACCAAGGAGACTTGACACAAGCCAGGGATAGCCAAGCCTTATGGGACAGCTCCTCGAGCCTGGATTCGGGATATGGTTCTCAAGAAAGGTCCCAGCGGACCACAAACACATCGCCGGGCCCTTGCAAGTCATTGTAAAACTCCAGTCTAATCATCCAAATGCTAATACATTGCAGTTGATGAGGCCTACCAAAACTTTTGCAACTCTGACCTATTCGTGTCGACGCAACTTGATCCTGAGAAACAGAAATCGCAATACAGCCTGACTCTCCCAAGACTAGAAAGCTCAAACCCATTCGCCAATCCTCGTACTTTCAAAAAGCGGCCTGGCCTTCCAAAAAACCATACTGGCTCGAGTATTACATCAACAGGTCCATCAAGAGTTCCTGATCGCTTTGTACCATCTCGACGCTCTCCTGACACCTTTACCCAGAATTTCCGTGCCAATAAAGATCCGCATAAATTATCACCATCTGAACGATTGGTTCGCCAAAACAGTGCCAGTCCTGACGCCTTTTCTCCACGTCGAATAGCATCTAGTCCAAATCCATCCGTTACCCGACCCAATAGTGATCATACATCCTCAATATCCCGTGGTGGTGGTTCGTCTTATTTCTGAATAGTCATCATGTACTGATAGCTTGTAGGACCTAGTAACATCACTTTTCGTCGTGACTCTATATCAACCAACGGTGAAAGACACGTGAGCACCTTCTCTTTCCTACACGATAGAGCTCCTTTTTGGACTTCTTTCGACGTATTTTAGACGTTGATGAGGTTTTTCTGAATGGTGACTAATTCTAAGACAGGTCAGTGCAAGAGCTGTCTGGGCTGTGGGGGGTCTTGCTCCTACCAGCGCCGGCGTTAGCAACGGACGTGGTGGACTTGTGGGTAGCGGCACAAATGCTCCTCTGCATACTAGTTCTTTTGCAACATCTCGCCCTACTGAAGATGAGGAGACTGAATTTCACGAGCGTCGAATTGCGACTGCTCTTGATTTGGATCGAACGCAAAGAGTTTTGCAATTTAGTGGAAGTTATCCCCAAGTGCCCAATAACAGTCGTCTAGGGAAAAGAAGATATGAGGATATGATGTTACACACAACGTGGAAGGATTCAGCCTGGGTCTCTGGAGATATAAAACAGAGTAAATTTCCCTCGAAATCTGAATGTGGCTCTAGACTGATATGTTTCAGAACAAAAGAAAATCCAAAAAATGAGAAAACTTCCAAGTGCACCTTTCAAATGAGTAATTTCCTCCCGAATGAGAAGAAAGTTGTTTAACATACAGCACAGTTCTTGATGCCCCGAATCTACGAGATGACTTTTACTGCTCAGTACTTGCGTATTCCTCTACAAGCAATACTCTGGCTGTGGCATTAGGTCCAATGCTTTACGCATGGTCCGAAATACAGGGCGTTCACACTTTGCATGCAGGAACCGATGGTTCCTGGCTTACATCCGTAGCATTTTCCTCAACTCAAGGCCAACAGTGCATTCTGGCATTCGGACGATCAAGTGGCTTACTCTGTTTGATGTCACTCTATGATATTCAGCGGCCAAGATTTGAGATCATGATGCCAGTACCTATTGCGTGTGTCTCTTGGCGTCCAACTGTTACCAAGCGTCCTTCACGCAGTCCAATAAATGCTGGAAGTCTTGTGTCCACAGAAGATCTTGTTATTGGAGACGAGATTGGAAACCTCTGGTATTACGTCATCGAATGGCCAGCCGCATGGGAAGCCGATCAGAACGGTTGGCTAGGCTGTGTCACGTTGGTGGCTCGTATCAATATACACACACAGCAAGTTTGTGGCCTATCTTGGTCTCCCGATGGGCGTAGTCTTGCATCTGGTGGGAACGATAACTTATGCCTTCTTTTTGAAGCATCGAGAATTATTGGAGATGATAATGGTGAAGTCATCCCCCAAGAACAGGAAATATCCGCACCGCTAGGTCAATCAGATGTTGTCATTGGTAACATCCATCGCGACATCATCAAAACGCTGTATTCAGGGAGCGAGAAACATCGTTGGATTCATGGAGCAGCAGTCAAGGCGATAGCCTTCTGTCCTTGGCGTGATGGTCTCATTGCAACAGGCGGCGGTAGCAACGATAAATGCATCCATTTCTTCCACACGGTTTCCGGGGCCTGCCTTGCAACTATCAGTGTTGCCGCTCAAGTCACATCCCTCATTTGGTCCACCACTCGTCGCGAGATAGCAGCTACGTTCGGTTATGCTCAACCCGAACATCCATATCGAATTGCAGTCTTCTCCTGGCCAGAATGCAGACAAGTAGCAGCCATCCCTTGGGAAGGCGAACATCGAGCCCTATATGCTATTCCGTATCCTGGAGGGCCAATGGAAGGGAATGCTAGAGAGGGCAGCAGGGGCGGTGATCGGACCAGGAGAGAAGGCTGCATCGTTGTCGCTGCTTCGGATGAGAGTGTCAAATTCCACGAGGTCTGGGCGAAGGAATGTAAGGGCACTAAGGGCGTCGATGGCCTGCTTGGAGGAAGTGATATTCTCGAGGGGCTGGAGGGCATTGATAAAGAAGGTGAAATCATTAGGTAAGCGAAAGAGAGGCATTGTGTATGGTACGGTGACAATGGTATGAGGTTATGATTGTAAACTGATGGATTGTTCTGCTTTGGTGTGGAGAAATTGTGGACTGATGGCCGTTTATGCCTATGCGGATACCCTCTTTACTAGTCGATGGCTTTCATGGTTACGGTTATGATTAAATTGCTCCCGGGCTCAAAGTACTTATTTTTATGGAATGAACGGTTGTACTCTTCTCACGAAACCTTGGGATATCGATTATGATTGTGATGCCTCAGATTCATGTGATGAAGACTATTCATGGCAGACAGAGATACCCTTGGAGAAATGCACGGGGAATCGCACGTGTATATAAACTCGGGCTTCAAGGCATGGCGGGTATTTCATATCGAGCTTAGGAAGATTCGATGCTTCATCGAGCCTTGTTTCTACCTGATTCATCCGTCAGCTATCATCGGGACTGCTCTCGAGCAAAAACCACTCCCGTTCCTAGTGACTGCCGTATTCCATACCACGAACTGGACAGCTTATCCTTCGTAGCATGTCCATGCCGTCAATGTGAAGCAGAGGAGAGAAGAGGAGTCATCGCGTCACGGGTAGGATTTAGGGTTTGGGGTTAAGATGCGGCGTGAAGGCTGAATGCTGATTATAGAACTCGGTGTAAGGTTGTAAGTCCCAACTCCAATGAAGAATGCAATGGGTCTCCTTGAATAGACGTATCGCTATATCCTCAGCAAGCCTGAACCCGAGATGTTTCAAGAGAAGATGGAGGTTGATACTGTTCGGCGTGCGGCGATTGCCCAAATCGAGTCTCGAAGGTAAAGGTTCAGCTTTTGGGGGTTATGGGATGGATCTGGGGTGTGGTCATGGCAGGGGGTTTTTGGCCTACTTAGTTGTATATTTGGAGATGAGTGGATGGGGATATTTTGTGTCTGTATTTCAGCTTGCGGTTGTGAGGGAATCCTCGTTCACGATGGGCATTTTCTATCGTTCAAGTCCCTCGTCCTTGTTTCGAGCCTGCGTATGTGAGATCATGCGGTTGAGTGCTGTGACTCTGAGTCCCGGGGTTGAATCAATTCACAGCAGAAGGAGATAGATAATGAAAATCTTGATGAGTGGGTTGGGCGGGAGATGCTAATAATCACAGATGCTATTCTATCAATGTTTGCACTTGAACTCACTATACCTTGTTTATTCAGATAGTACTTCCCTTCATTTTAATCTGTTCGTCGTTATCTTTATGCGATGCCGCATTTCATCCCAACTGAAGACTACCTGCGTAACACGGGAAAGGAAGCCCGTATTCAAAGGCCGCATTTGCTTCTCAAGTCGGCGTGAGTCGAATCGACTGGTAACAGCAGTCATGTTCCCAATAGCCCCTTGTGGCTGTATATACCTCCATGCTCATGCTCATGCTCATGCTCATGCCTTAGATGCGCGACGTTGGGCATCGGGCGCCGATAATGTTTGCCATGCGCGGAGCAGCAGAAGGGATACTGAGAGGAGGGAGATAGATGAGTAGGAGAGATGCGTAACGTGAAAGGTTGGGAGTGAGCGACGGTATGCGCAAGAGGATTGTGACACGGGAGTTGATACCTGCTGGCCATCAGATAAGGTGCTTGAACCTGCCTACTGTGCCTGCTGTACCCACTGCACCTGACGACTCAAACACCTTGCAGCGGATGGGACCTCATATACCACCTAACAGCGGAGGATAAGCGCCGCACTTTGTTGCGTACGTCAATCCGCATTTACTCCATGAGCAAAAGAAAAGAAAAGAAAAGAAAAGAAAATAAAGAAAAATATTCATTTGGAATTCCGTTTGGTTTGAGCTTTTTTGCGCCTTTTTTGTGCGAGAGGTCGAGGTGGGACTTGTGAGTGGCCTTGGAGAGGGGCGAGGTCGAGAACGGAGTCGCTGACCTATCATGTTGCGATGTTCGTGTTTCGTATCACCTGAAACACGCCGGGAAGGTCGCCGTCACAGAACGCTGGCAGATAAGAAGCTGCCCGCTCCGAGCACATCTTCGAGAATGGAAGATTTCTTGTGCGGAATCTACCTTGGGGGCAGAGAGTTTGTAAAGGATGACTTTCATGGAAGATATGTTCCTGGTGGGGGAATGAGGCTTCAAGTCCGCACTGGCAACTCGAAAAGAAGGAGAACTTCGGATTATTAGAAGAAGACGTGCAATGAGAAATGCCACTTACCCACTGAAATCGGGAAAAGAGACAACTGATGACCTCACTGATACACCAATCCTCTCTCCTCAAGCTCCAGGGCCCATGTCATCACCAGTCTCTCTCCCACCAAACCAATGCCCTTGGAGCGCAATACACAACAGACTATTGACAGTAATGCCTCCGACATCAGCCAGTGACAGAGCGGGTCCGCCAAGCCGTCGCAACTGACGAGGTGAGGCGGAGGGGACCTATTCATATGCGATGATGCCCAGCAACGAGAGATCAGACAGAAACAGGCGCAAGGACGCGGCACGTCTAGCATTGCAGCATGCCGCTGCGCCGAGGACTGGGAAGACATGGCGGCACGTCACTGTTTGGCGTCAGTGTTTTGACGGTGACGGGAAAAGACGTCGTCGTCCGAGTCGTCTGCGGCCGTGGGTGTGGGTGTGGATGTGGATGTGGCTGTTGTTTTGGGCATCCGCGGTACGTCCTCGACGAACTACCCATATTGCGTGCAGGCCTCGTCGTCGTCTTCCGTGTGCGGAGGGAAGCTCTTGACGGCGTTTGTGTGATGCTGCACAAGCATGTACAGTACATACACAGGCAGGCCTGCTGTGAGGGTCGGCAGTGTGAAACGGATTTCGGACGATGCTGTTCTGACTGAGGTCTGTTCGCCGACGTCGTGGGCTTTACCGTGTGAGCTTTGAGGAATACTTACGCGGCTTTTGGATGGGTGGTTGGTTATGCTCGTCGCTATCTCGTTGTCGAAGGGAGTACCGGGAGGGGAGATTGGAATGATATTGTTGTGTTTCTCGAATGGTTTCAAAGACGAAGTTGGAGGGAGTTGGAGAAAGTTAAATGGCGAGAGTTGAGTGAGAGTGGATGTGGATGCGGATGCGATTGAGGCGGAAAGGTTAAAGGAATTAATTGAGGCAGATTGATTGTGGCTTGGTCGGTGGGGAGACGAGGGTATTCGCACATCCATTACTCTCACATCTATTGTTTTCGCATCTTAATTATCCCTCGTCCACAACCCGGATCTGTGCATATTATTGTTATATTATGATATACTCCCTTCATTATTCCATACTTTGTACGTCGTATGCAACTTGACACCCATTCCTAACTCTCGCGCCAGACCTTCCTCTCGAGCCTGTTGACTATTGTACACAAAGTATAGGTTGAGCGTGGGGTAATGAAGTTTCGTTATATGTATGAGGAGAAGCAACGAGTAGGGTTGTATGTATATCATGCCGACAATCGACGATCCCAAGAGGTTGAGGTATCTCGACATGTTCTCATTATACGCATTGCCATACGGCAAATTATCATCCTTCTACTATTATAATATGCATTGTTACATATCTACTCAATAGTCAACTTAAAGTAATAAAAAATAAAAATAAAAATAAAAATAAAATACAAGAAAATAAACCAAGAAAAGTCCAAGACATCAAGTCCATCCAACATCAAAAGCCTCAAAAACACCCGCATCTAACATTATCACCCGCACTCCTCCACATATTCAAATATGAACAACACCGTCCATATGCCTCAATTCTGTCACCCACCGAAAACCCAAAGTCTACAATACAACATGCATTGTGAATCTGCACGGCGGGTGCGCCCAAGCCTTCACGATAATTCCCTCGGCCCCTACATATCGGAGTTTTATCAACCATGCCGCATGCTGCATGTTGTATTGCAGGAGACCTGTATTGCATCGTCTTGTCGCTGGGACTGAAGGGATTGGATCGAGGAATTGTAATTAGTTGAAGCATGGAGGGTGGAAGGTCAAGTGCTGCGTGAGGAGGGTTGGATTAAGGTAGTCGGTAAGTGGGCGGGTATGGGATATGGAAAGATGTATCTACGATACTGATATCGATGCTAAATAAAATAGAATAGAACAGAATAGAATAGACATTCATATTTATATTTGTATCTATGTATATCCATATGCGGAGTTGTGTATTACTTTGGAGTTCAATTTACCTCATCTAGCTATTATAGTTGGCACCTTATCTACGCATAGGGATTTTGGGTTGAGTGGAGTATTACATATAACTACTACATATCCAAATCGTATAGAACTGGTAAAGATTGGTAGATTTGGGATTTTGGCATCGGATTCCTGACACTGGGCTTATAGATCAGCCAATGTTCCATCTGGTGATTATCTTATTATTTCAGTCTCCTCTCGTTGTCCATTCAATCCGAGTTGATAACCTCATTACCATCGAATTCGTGCAAACTTGGGTAGAACGGACTGCAGTATGGAGAGAAAGGATGCGCCGACACAAGAAGTCTGATGTATACTGTATACCGTATACAGACCGATTCGTTCCAATCCGATTTCCAATCATAGATTGTTTTATTTTGTAATGTAATGCGCCACGAACAAGGGAATGTTGCGCGTCTATTCCTCCTCGCCTCTGCACTTGGTACTCGGTTCATGTAGCGTGTACCCGAGTTACAAGTCGCAAGTCTTAAGTCTCAACCCGGAAGCATTCCACGGACAAGACAATGTCTCTGGATAGCTGGATGTGTCATGGCATGGCATTTTGAAATGGGATCAATCTGAACGCTGGTGAGTTTCACTCTGTAGATATTTGGGCGCTTCTGGGCCTTGGACTCTCGAGTCGTTGCTGTCAGCTGGACAGAACAAAATATCAGATATTTCGACCCAGTGCCTTCATACAGCGGTGAAGCAATGTGCACTTTAATCGTTACTCGCTGCATTGCTACTGTGTTGCATGACCTCGACGACGACGACGACGAGTCTCGGCGAAGTAGCGGCTGTTCGACTGCAGCTCTCCTTCTTCGGGGCCATTCTCATCACTATCACTAGTTGTGACAAGTGCTTGCGTACATCGCTGTTGATGATGGGCGCTGTCGACATTTCTCAAACATGAGATGTTGCGGACTTGAACTTGGACTTGAGGTAAAAGGTGAAGGAGAAGAGATGATCGTGGATGTGATGTGGATGTGGATGTGGATGTGCACCTCAGGCTGCTCGTCGGTGGTCACGGTGGTCATCCCGTGCGCCAGTGCCACGGACAAGACCCCATCAAGCACCAATTTACCAGCCAAGCGAGACTATCATCACCACTACGCTTCACCAAGCATCTCTCGCCCTCCTTCTAGTCGATAAGGGTCTTCACAATAACTACGCAGATTATCTTTTTCTGATGTAGCCGCTACCAGACTACCAGACTACCAGACCACCAGACCATATACGAAGACGTCCACTTTCACTCGCCTGGAATAGTGAGAATGGAAGTCAAGTGAAGTGAAGTGGAAGTGCAAGTGGCCTATTCCATCCATGTTGACACGCGAAGTGTCTTGTCTTGATCTCCTATTCCTCATTCATCACCTTCAACCTCTCGAAATTATCTCTTCTACCAAAACAACTATTCACACCTCTTGGCACGTCATCTCGACATCTGGAAACACTGGCACTGGCACTGGCACTGGCACGCTTACACGCACGCACTCTGAAATATCCGATCTTCATGCAGTCTGATGTGCCGATCGTCCAAAATCATTTCCTCGCTCGGAATGGCAAAGACAATGAATGAATGAAGATGTCAAGAATAGCTCTCATCGTCTGAGCCATCCCAGAAGGTCGTCCCTGGACTTGGCCCTCCGAAGGGACGCCACATCCCAAAGGCTGTTCCACTTTCTCCCCCCGCGTGCCGCATTGCCTTGCGGCTCCATATCAAATCCTTCTCCGCCGTCTGCACTTCCAGACCTAAACGCCCTCGTCGAGCCAGCTAATAGCTAATGGCTAATGGCTAATGGCTAGCCTGCGAAAAGAGACTGGAATTGCTGGCCCTAGTTGTGACATCAAATGCGCCTTATAGATGATGGATGGACGGTGCCCTGACTAGTGCTGGCGAGTCCAACCCCTTGTCGAGAATCTCCTACCTACTCGCGCCGTATGCAGCTATTCATGCAAGACACATGGTGAATATCGGGATATTCACCATGTCCACTATATCGGCCATGCTCACCATGTTCATCTTACCAGCATTGCCCATACAGATCTGTCTGTCATATTGCCAAATCCACTCTATCCACATGTACGCCTACCCAAAGGTGCCGCGCTACCATGAGGTCGACGTCCATACAATGAACTCGCTGAAACCCCCCACTCCGAGATTCCTCACTCAGACGGCCTTTGTCCTAGTGAGATGGATAACTACTGTACCCAGGGAAGAGAGGCCCCTCCCATCAGCCCTGTTCAGACACTGCTCGTTACCTCCGGAATGATATGCCTGCTAGACTGTCTTGCTAGAGAAGATCGGCTATCAGAATCCACAGGCCATATACTGGTCTACATGCACTTCCGCATCACAAACATCTGTGTGTATTCTTTCTCTTCATTCTCTTGCGGTTCAAAGCGTCCTTTTGGGCTTTTCTGGTCTTGCTTCATTTCTTCACTGTTGCTGGCCATCAAGCTCTAAAGGCGATTTGAGTTACTTCTTTTCTTCTCATCCTCTTCGACTCTTCTCATATACCCTCCATATTCTCTGTACCTTTTTTGTAGTCTCCTTGTTCTGTATTCGACTTTCTTCTCCTTCCCCTCCCAAGCTGGCTTGTAGGCAGGAAGATATTTTAATCTGTGCCGTACCAAGGTACTTTGATATACATCACTGTTGAGGTGGAAAAAAAAGGTCGATATCGATGAGGAAAGATGGGGTGGGGTATTCTTCAAGATCCGAACTATCCAAATGTTCCAGGAACCACAGACTTGACTGAGGTAAAGCCGAATGCCAGTATGTCTATGCCGATCCGTGTGAGACAACACGTCAACTAAATCTACCAGAAAATCTTGAGGATGATGATTATATCGAACCGAAGAAGAGAGGAGATATCCTTCTTGTCCCTCAACCGAGTCAAAGTCCAAATGATCCTTTAAACTGGTATGTTCATGGTGGGGAAAGCTTTGATGGAAAACGCTGACTTGAACAAAGGTCCAATCGCCAGAAAAATGCCATCATTTTGATCTTGGCTTTCACTGCCGGTGTGACTGTATCGTAGGTTGTCCCTGCCAGCAACAGTGAACCTGATGTCAAGAGAATATTTACTCATCAAACTATAGACTCGGCCCTATGATCACCACCGGATTCGAGGAGATCTCAGAAGAGTTCGATGTATCTCTGGATCAAATCTCATCTAACCTGGTAGGATTCATGCAAATGGCGACGGGTTCAGGCACTTTCTTCACAGCTGCCGCGGCAGCATGTTGGGGAAAGCGCCCTGTATTCATCATCTCGACAGCATTGTTGTGCGCAACAAACGCATGGGGTTTCTTTGCAAAGAGTTTTGCTTCACTATCGGTCATGCGAGTAACTCAAGGATTTGCGGCATCACCGCTGGAAACTCTCGTCTCCGCCACTGTATCCGAAGTCTTCTTTGTGCACGAGCGTGGACAACGCCTCAGTATCTGGTCACTGTTCGTCATGGCTGGTGTCAAGCTCGGACAACTGGTAGCCTCCTTTATCATCCAAGCCTTCGGCTTCAAGTTTACTTTCGGCTTCTGCGCGCTGATCTACGCTGCTGTTCTCCCGCTCATGTATCTATTCGTCCCTGAAACAGTCTGGTTCCCGCCCATCGCTGAATCTGTCGTCGTATTCGACAAGAACTCGTTGCGTGTCTACGAAATCGAACTCCCGGAAGAGAAGAACTCGCGCTCCAAAATGCGCCGTATTTTCCAGGGCCGCGTCTCAGAGGCCCGTTTCTGGAGCTTGGCCTTCAAACCGCTCCCGCTCTTCACCTTCCCGGCTGTCGTATTCGCCGCCTTCATCTACTCGTCTTACTCGGCCGGCCTAACACTCATCGCCCTCCTCCAGGACGCCATCTTCTCAGCGGCGCCCTATAACCTCTCGACATCAGCCATCGGCCTCACCAACCTCCCGCTCTTCGCCGTGGGCCTCTGCGGTACACTGACGGCCGGCTACTGCGCGGACTTCGTCGTCGGCTTCATGAGCCGGCGCAACGCCATGGTCTACGAGCCCGAGTTCCGCCTGGTGCTCATGGTCGTCGCCGCTTCGCTGTCTTCGGTCGCCTTCGTCGGCTTCGGCGTCTCCGTCGCTGCCGGCCTGCCCATCTTCGTCCCCGTTGCCTTCCTCGGCGTTCAGACCTTCGCCGTCCCCTTCGCCACCTCCGCTACCTTCACGTACGTCATGGATTGCCACCCCTCGCACGCCGCCCAGGCTTTCGTCACCATGAATTTCGTCAAGGCCGTCATCAGTCTCGGCATGAGCGAGTTCGTCAACGGCCTTTTCGTGAAGCTCGGTCCGCAGACCCTCTTCATCGGCGTGGCGGTTATTAATTTGGCGCTGAGCGCTATGGCTATCCCCATGTATGTCTTTGGGAAGCGGCTGAGGAGCAAGATTGCCAGGAGCAAATTCCATCAGAAGTTCTAGGCGCTCGAGGAGGGCGCGGGGGATGCCGTCACTTGACGCCCTCGTGCTTCTCGCTCTCTTCCTCCCTCTCGTGCACACCTCACAAATCCTTAAACGTGCATACACTCACACATATAAAAGCGGATGGGCCTAACCATCGGCATACTACAACACATTGCAATAGACGGCTTATAGATGTGCGCATGCCATTCAGCATTCAGGCATTCGGTATTCGGGATGGGGCTTCGGGATTGGTCATGCACAGTTCATGGGCAAGAGCAGGGCAGGGAACAGCACCGCGTCGTCGGGCAACACTTTCGTTGATGGATCTGGATGAGCGAGGCGCTTTTGTGGTTAGAAGGATTTTCTTTTGGTGAGGGGAGGGTGGGGGAGGGGGGGGGGGGGGGATGGAGTTTTGTGTTTGTTGGGAAAATGTGGGATCTGGGATCTGGGGAGAAGGGATTGTGGGGATTGCGGGGATCGTGGAGTAGAACGTCTGTCTATATATCCTTCCAATTTGATTGGTTCGAGGGGCCTGTTTATCAACTGAGTGGCTTTATGAGGGTTTGCTTCGTCTTATTTGACTTGATTCGTAAACATGCTGAGCTTGTGGTTTATTTTGTGATCTTGTCGGAGTCTCGCGGTTGTTGGATGTGTTTTGTATGTGCTGGTGAGGAACTCCTAACTAATGAGGGATCAAGGTATATAGCAGGCTCTCAAAGTCAGTCAACAGCAATCATAGTCTCTATGGTCTCCTCCAGTGGTGTTGTGTATAAATTGAGCCGATATCAATGTTCTTAGCCCCCTTATGGTTATTTTCGTTATCACATTTACTTCCCGCCATTAGTATTACCTTATTATCGTTCGCCCACTCATAACTATATCACGCCCAATCCATTCAAACCTCTGGAAACAAGTGCATTGTAAATTCTTTCTTGGGCTTTTGGAGAGCTGCTGTGTGAGAAACCTGCGCGCTGAGGGACATATACCAGAGCAATGAGATCAGGTACCAAGGGAGCCAGATTTACATGAATGAATACACTCTGGCACACTGTAAAGTCTGCTCATGTTTTGCTAATCAATCTTAATCTTCCTGCTCTTCTGCATCATTCCAACACCAATTTCATACTTCCAAGAAAACATGTTCAAGTAGGAACGCACTCTGGGTCAAGAGCTTGCTCCATATCCGAAGGCATAGTTCCTCCGCTACACTCATAATCGACATCTGAGCCAGAAGTTTCAGTGAAGAAACACAAATCATTACTAACCTCGGACAACGTAGGAAGTCTGTCATTTTCGTCGGTTTCAGCAAGATCTTCAGCTAGGTCGCTCAAGGATCCAAACTCAACTTCCAATGGTGGCCCTCCACCTGTTGGTGCGTATGAAGCTATATCTGTCCGTGCAATAGAAAATGTAGCTGCAGTACGACGCGGATATACCTTTACATGATCAATTAGACATTGGCCTGAAAGAACAGTACGAAGTGGGTCGCCTGATGTAGGGTCAGCGACCTGTGTAGATTTGTACAAAGATATATGAACAGTATCCCCAACGCGTAGTGTATCGTTGCTGCCCAATAATGCATGGATATGCCTCTGCAAACTATGATTGTTGTCTCCTATCTCTGGATCTACTTCCTTTGGCGAGGACCCTTCTTGGAAAGCGGATGGCACAGACAAATCGGATGGATAGCTTGTAAGGGTTGAAACTGAACTCGTTGGTTGCTGTAGCTGCGAAGATTCCACAGGATGGTCAGTACCCTTGCAATCTGAGCTCGACGAATATGTTGGGCTATCTTCAAGTACAGTCTTCAGTGTACCTGAACAGCCCGATGTAGAAGAAGTTGGCATTTGTGAACTTCCCTGTTGGACGACAACCAACACCACAAAGACAATCGTGCCATGAGAACCAAGTATGTAGTCCTGGGCTTTTCGAATTGCTGAACGACGATTCTGTATGACAACAACTTCAAGTACAAGGAATGGGTTGCTTGGGTGCAAGCCTAGCGAGGCATCTGGTTGAAGCTTCATAGACTTTCCAAGGTATTGCAGGTGAAGTTCTATACTTCCTTATTAGATATCTTTCAAAATTGTAGGGCAATATTGTTATGGATGACTTACCAAGTGACCCAGTGTCAAAGATTTTTCTATGCCAGTTTTGTGGTGCAAATGAAGCACCAGTAACAGGGTCCTGTTTGAACGTTCGAATTTGATTTGAGAAGCAAAGGCTTTAAGTATTTCGTGGATCGGTGATGGCATAGTGATAGAAAGTGTCCCCCTCTTATTTGGTCGTTTCAAGTATTCAATTCGAAGGCGTCTGGAACCGAGAAGACCAGGAAGTAATAGGTTGGCTTGTTTATACGTTCTTTCTGAAACGGAGAGGATTGTAAGGTGATTGTCGCAAATTACTGCCGAAGGATGAATACTATACAGATATTAGCTTATGGACAGTGATTTAGAAGAGGAGGGTATATTATATACTCTGATATCTTTCTAGACCTGGAATACTTCGACACAAGCGCTTGTATACGAGAGCCTTCAAGTTCTTGGCTGGTAGTTGTCTTTCGACGTTTGGAAGACGAGGACAATGTTGCAATGTTTGATGAGCTGGCACTAACATCTGATAGTAATTTGCGTTTGCGCTTGATGCCATTTTTGCTCTCTTCCTGATGGTTCATGTCGAAATTTGAAGACTTCGCGATTCTTCGACATTGGGCAGGTTGGCATAGATCGTTGTATGCAACACCACGGGTGCAACTTCCAGCCGGGATGGACTCGACTACCTAGGTAGGTAGGTAGTGATAGAGAAAAAGAGAGAAGAAGCTTCGC
Source organism: Xenosphaeropsis pyriputrescens (assembly GCA_022609375.1). Lineage (NCBI taxonomy): Eukaryota > Fungi > Ascomycota > Leotiomycetes > Phacidiales > Phacidiaceae > Xenosphaeropsis > Xenosphaeropsis pyriputrescens. The sequence continues at coordinate 92,734 of JAGKQE010000070.1, forward strand.
GTCATTGCTACTGCAATGATGCTAATGATGTGTGGGGAAAGCTGGGGAAGGTGAAGAAATTCGGAAGATATAGAGCAGTGCCCGTGGCCAGAGCTCTGTTCTGGAGGCCTCAGACCGTAAGACTACAGATTTCTGGTCCGGGGCACTCGACGGCGAGTGCCAGTCACCTCGTATTCATATATTTGTACGGTTGGATATTGACCTTATATTTTGACAAGACTTCGAATCCTGTAGGATTGCTGTAGTATATAGGCTTTGGGGAGAGTGTGGGAATGGGGGAAAGTGATGAAGATTATGGGTATAATTATTGGGAATAGGAATGCAGTCAAGTTACGGGTGAATACAGGTCAAGATGTCTATAGAAATATCAATAGGTAGCAGTGATTACAGATCGAAAGACAAGCCGGTGCAGCACTCTCTCCCAACCTCGGCACTCGCCTTCGGTGAGTGCTCTGGGCACCTCGTTCTATGAGAATACAACTACTCGGATTCTATTGCCAGGTTCCCTCTCGAGCATCTAAAAACTTCCCCAATAGTGCTTGTCATATTCTCCACTCGGTTTCCATAATGCCGCTGGCGTATAAACTGGGATAGGTACATCGGCTATACAGTGTCAGTAAAAGCTGCTCCTAGATTTTCTCGGGCGTATTTTGTATCAAGGATTTTGCTTACTTCCATATCCGGTTGAAGCAACAGCCCACGTGGGCAAAGCTGGTTCTACCCATCCGGTAGGACTGGCCGTAATTGTGATAGTACTCATGTATGCCACGGGTGTTGCACCTACAGCGAGTGTCTCGATCGCATCAGAGGCATCGTTCAAATTGTCTGGAGTGGCAAACATGTTGTTAATCTTGTTCACCACATCCGTTCCAGTTTCAGTCCAGAGCGAGAAGCCCGACACGCTTACATTGGTTGCAAAGGTGAGATCATTGCCTATCAAGTATAAGGGAGGTCGAAGTGATCCATCAGCAACTGAACCTGTGAAAAATCAGCACTCTCCAAGGATCGTAAGAATCAAGAAATATAGACCTGTGAAGTTTTTGAATATTAAGTTTGAGAGCGCTACACTGCCTGTGTCTGGTGTGAAAGTGTTTTGCCAGTATTGGTTAATGCTCAAGCCATATAGGCTAGCTTTTGATCGGAAGTTTTCGAATGTTATATTTGTCACATAACCCGACCCACCTGGGTATGTTTTGATGAAGGCGATATTGTTGCCAGCAATAATGGAAATATTCTCTGCATGCTGAGATATTGTCAGTCATCAGATATTTATCAGGCGGTATATTTAACTCACAATATTTGCAATTGAAGCAGAAACGTTGAGGCTGCCGATAGAAATTCCTGAACCTGCTTGATTGCAGACGAGATTCGAAACCAAAGCATGATTTGACGGGCTCTTGACAGACACACATTCATCACGATTGGTGACTTCATTGTCATGGACCCAATAATTGGTGCCGATTGCGTCAACGCCATCATAGCTTCCGAGATTTGCGCCGCGAATCGTCAAATGATATACCTCAATATTGATGCCAAAGTCGAAAACGAAGTGAAATTTCGGGCTGTCAATGAGGAGGAGGTCATGAATAGAGGCATTCACAGGCGAAATCAGACGGACTAATCTTGGTCTTTCGGCACTAAAGTAAAATGTTATCAGCAAGAGTCCTCGATTTGAGTAACGTGTACTTGGCACTTGAAAGACGTACTTGTCCGCCAGTCTATACAGATATCCTTGACCTTGTATTGCACCAAGTCCGTTGGAAGAGTAGAACTCGAAGTCAACAGCTAACCATATGTCAGTCTTTTGTATACAAGGATTGAAAGTGGACAAACCATTCACAATTACGAGTAGGTTGAGCAAGAACCGTTGATCGCCTTCTCCATTGATTGTAGCATTTAGCGCCTCGACACCGGCAAAACCCTGGAGTATCGAACCTCTGTTAACTGTCCAATTTCCTCCGTAATTTCCGGTTATCAATCCATCTAATTGGAAGGCCCAGTTTGTGCCATTTGACAGAATGACAGAAGTGTTGAGCAGATAGTTTCCGGAGGGAACAACGAGTCGGCTTCCGGGATTCTGCAGGACACATTCTGTGAAAGCCGAATTCAAGGCACTGGCAACATCGGTTTGGTTGTCTGCCACAGCTCCGTAATCAAGGATGTTGCACTCAATGGTCTTCTCTGATAATGCAGTCGTTGGTCCAACTGGCCCAATCAGTTGGCAATGAGTTTGATGTAGAAACAAAGACAAAACTGCCAACAAATGCAGGAAAGACGACGCCATGATGGAATTTGATAATCTGTACCTAGGTACTCTTGCCACAGCCATACATTCCTGTGGTCATTATTTAAAGGCATCTGCAGAGCCATTTGGAGATTATGGAGGCTGGGGATAGATGGCGCAACACCAGCCAGCGGAATGAATCATTGCATGGAGAAAAGAATTACCGCAGTAGCAACTGTAATCTACTGAGAAAAAGAGAGATGAGTTGCGTTTTCCTCACATATATGTTGCAATCCAGCAAAGGAACACTCAAAGTCGATCGTCGATATGTCGGAGATCGGTTGAGCAGTGAGAGTATGGCAAAGTGTACTGAGGGGTAGGAGTCCTCGGCTATCCTCTGCCTGCATTTCCCACTAGTATTACCTCGCTGTCGCGAGTTCTCATCACGATGACGACTTCGTTCTGTTCATCATTTTCCTCCAATCCTTTACGAGTGCTCCGTAGATAGTTCTACTATCAGCCCATTTCCGGGCAAATTATGACAGATTCTCACAGTGTCACAGGTAGTGTTTCATGCTGATCTTCGTTGGTGAGTATATTTGTTCTTGTGCGAGATGTCGCCGGATTCAGTTTTCATACAGATATTTGCAAACTTCTTGTCATTTCCTCTCGTTAAGATTGCTCAAAAACTAATTAGAATTGTAGATTTATACTAGAAAACCCGGCATGGCCACAAGGAAATCACTTCAAAGTTTCTAACACGAAATATTTCAAATACCCTAAGACTTCCCGCTACTACCGTTGCTTGCCTTAGCCCCTTTCTTGTCATCCTTTCTCAATGGCGAGTTCTGATCAAAGAAAGGCCTCTCCGCCTGAGGAGCAACACGAAGTCCATGTCTGAGATGTCCACCTGCTTCGCCGTTAGTCACTACAGATTGGGATACTCGCGGGATATCAATTACCATAGTCGAAGATGCCAGTGTGGAAAGTTGCTCTATTATCCCAAATCGCCACAGCATTCTTTGTCCATTTCCAACGGACCTGATATTCATATGCTTCGGCGATTGTACGATATAAGTTGTCAAGGAGCGCTTTGCTAAACCTTGGCTCCAAGCCTACCAGCTCTTTTGTGAAATTTTCATTCACATAAAGCGTCTTCCACCCGGTAACAGGATGTGTACGGACAACGGGGTGCTACTTGAATCAGAAAACATTTCTGGTTTCTTAGTCAAAGTCATACTTACAATTGTCTCTATTGGATCCCGGCGCAAGCATCCGCTGGTGGCAACGGCTTTCTGTGCTTGCTCTAGCCCACTGTGCTTTGCCTCGAGAGTCTCAAGGATTTCTCGGAGTTTGGGAGAGAGTGCTTTTGAAGTCAGCAACAACAATCCAGGAAGGGTTCAGGCCACAAACATTCGTAAACTCCATATCCACTCGCCCAGATGGTATCGCCTCCAGTCTCTTCAGATTCATCTGGTCCAGCATGCGGCAAAGCATCCATTCTTAACAAAGTAAGTCCTGGTGGTTGAAGCTCGTAGCTAACATCTGAATGCCAGATTTGATGAGATCGACCGTTGACAGAAGTCTCGTCCTTGTGAATCGGGTGTACCCAGGGCAGATCTGGAATGATACCAGCCATCTGATGGATATGAAGATCTCCAAAATATGCCCCAAACTCTATTTGTTGATGCACATCGAGCTCTTGATCTCGAAAAAATACCACGCCTCTTTCGGCGACCAGCCGTGCCAACTCATCTTTCTGCGGCACGCTCAGATCTGCGAGCTGTAGACCGACCAGTTCCGTCCCAATCTCTGGAGTAAGGTTTATCACCTTAGATGCTGCACTCAAAAGAGCGGGTTTGTCGATATCGGACCCAATTCCCCTGTCTGTGAAGTCCCTCTCAACAAGGTTGGGAAGCTTGAAGGGAGTGTAATTCGGGTATTGCAATCCTGCTTTTTGGACTGCTTCCAGTGGTGATACTCCTCTCGGTGTTCGATACTCGGGATGCGGTAGGCTGGCAGGCCTTTCGGGCAGGTCAACGTCTTTGAATATAGCAGGCATACTGAACTGTTGTCGATATTCAGTCAAGAATGATGGAAGCAGGTCATAAGCACACAAAACTCAGATATGGCGAACAGTGTAAAATATGAGAAGTCACCAAATAATATTTCCGTATCTAGACCCAGACCCTCGCCTTCTCTCAGCACTCAATAGTTTGGCTTATCGAACGATCGGATCGTCAGCACTTAAAATCCCTGCACCTAAATCACGAATTTGAGGCACAAGTGATGAAATACCATAAAGAACCATCCAAATCTTCCACCACTGTAAGCAGTTTCCAACTTGTTCAATCCATGACGATATGCTAGGAATATATGGCGTTTGTAACCCTCGCAAAACCGGTGGACGGCATCTTCATATACACCCTCTCTTATATGTGATCGCATTTCAGTCTGAACTTCAAGACCAAGATCAGGATGTCACATGATTATCATAGCCAAATGCACGGCGACGTGCAAAAAGAGGCAGCTGTCTCTGCCAATATTGGAAATGCTTCCGAAAGCGATCTCGAACCTGTTGCTAAATCCGACTTCAATAATGCACTCAAAGCTACTACTTGGTCGCCGGAGGAAGAGAGGATGCTTCTGAGGAGACTGGATCTGTATCTTATCCCATTGGTAATGGTTATGTTCTTCACCTTGAATTTGGATCGGTAGGTCTAGATTTCCATCTCCTCAATCATCATACGTGTACACTGACAAGTTGCAGAGGAAACCTTAGCAATGCTCTGACTGATAACATGAGAGTTGATCTCAACATCAACCAAGAAATTGTAAATACTGGAACTAGCCTCGTATTTGTTGGAATCTGCATTGGTGATATACCCGCCAACATAGCCATTCAAAAGGTCTGTCTTAGCAATCTAGAAAGTAGCGGGTATCTCATGAAAGCTGTAACTGACGGGCATTACAGATCGGTGCAGATATTTGGTTACCGTGCCAGTTACTAGCCTGGGGTCTTGTAGCAACCTTTCAAGCATTCATCACGAACAAGTCCGGATTTCTCGCAACACGTTTTCTGCTTGGTCTCTGCGAATCTGGATTCATTCCTGGGACACTCTGGTACTTGACGAAGTGGTATACCAAGAGAGAGCTTGGCAAGCGTACGGTATGGTTCTTCGTGGGAAGCTACTTGGCAAATCTTTTGAACGGCCTCATCGCCTATGGAATACTGCATCTTCGTGGCCGAGGAGGACTTGCAGGATGGCAGTGGCTATTCTTGATCGGTATGACATATCAACCTTCAATTTCTGTATCGAGCTGATCATCGTAGATGGACTTGTGACATTAACCGTAGGCTTATGTAGCCTTTTCCTACTACCGCGAGATATCACACGCGGGAACAGCATCCTGAAGATTAACCCCTTATCCTCCTTTTCGCCTCACGAAACAGAGATCCTGCTCAGTCGTATCTTGCGCGATAACCCCTACAACACAGATCCACGCGACGAGGGCATCTCGCAGCTCAAAATAATTCTCTATGTCTTGACCGACTGGAAAGTATGGGCGCACTGTGCTATGGCTCTATTTGGATTGGAGTACTCCCCACCCATCGGCACATACAGTCCTTCCATCATCAAGTCGTTTGGATTTGGAACTTTCAACTCAAATTTGCTCGTGATGCCAAACAGTGCACTGCTGATCACCACCACGCTGGCACTTGCATGGTGGAGCGACAAGGTTAATTCACGAAGTATCCCTATACTTTTCGCTGCGTTATGGTTACTCATTGGGCTCATCGTTTTAGATGTAAGTACATTCTTTCTGCCCCTAGAAACATACTAATTTGTACCAGGTGTTGCCAAATTCATATAGCCACTGGTACTTTTATGCATTCCTGGTTTTTACAGGAGGGTATGTGACAGAATTCACACTTCTTAGACAGCTGCTAACAGTGACAGTTCTCCATCATGGCACCCCATCAATGTAGCCTGGCTTGGAGCCAACCAGGCAACTCCTCGGCGACGTGCTGTAGCCATAGCTCTATATATGGCCATGACTAACCTTTCTGGCGTACCTGCATCGCATATATTCCAAGGTGACGATGCTCCAAGGTATCACCAAGGATTCAAAGTTCTTTTCGCACTTGCTGTGGCAGCTATTGCGATAATGATATTCATGAGGTTTACGTATGTTTACTTGAATCGGAAGATAGAGACAGGTCAAGATAAGAAGACGGATCCTGACTTCAGGTATCAGCTCTGAGGATAACCAATCCAGCAGTTGAAATTTTCAGTAATAAACATGGAATACAATAGATTTTGACGTATATATATCCTGGGAAACATTGCAGAATCGATTGTTAACAAAAATTAATGGCCAAAAGGTATGTTTGAGACCTCTTCCAGTGAAGTCAAGTGACCACTCATGTCACGACAGATGTTGCACAAGCCGTTTTACTATCCTCTCCGCTATAAGTCATCCCGACAGCTTCAGGTAAATGCCAGGTATTGGTCACTGTATTGTAGAGCTCTTTGGGCTTTTCCGGAAGTGAGAGACTCAGGGGTCTTTTGAGTCAGGAGTTGGACGCAGAGGTGTCGAGTAGCCAGATTTTCCAAAGATAACCTCCATTGAATCCTTGAAGTTTTTCTATTTACCGCCAAATTTGGATTGTCAGTATAAGTTACCCTAAATCCACACATAAAAGTATTGGCATGTATAAAGTCGTAAGCGAATGGTCCCCGATCTACTTGCAACCTTACAAAACATCTGCTCGTTTTTCTACACTTCAAGAACATTCACATTATCCACAACAGCAATCAAACGCGAGCTTGAAATCGCTGCTGGCCTCAACGTCTACGATGGAACCGTCCCTGTCCGAACTACCGTTACTCTTCTCAATATCCTATCATCTGCCTCTTTCAGCCAATTTGATTTACATGCCTTGGCACTTGTCAATAAGCGCTTCAATAATTAGTGGCAAGACTTCTCTATGCTGATATTGTTGTTCCATTTGGACGAGGATATTCCCAAAAATTCTTGAGAGAAGGATGTAAGGGAGATCCACAAAGACTTGTCTTGCGCCTCATCTCTTGATTTTCCACGCAATTCGTAACTGATAACAGATATAAGGTTTCGGGGAAAATGCCACGCGGATGCACAGGTCTGAGGTCTCAGCTCATACCGTATTGGGACATGTTCTTTCCGCTATTACTAATGTGGAAATTGCCAAGAGTATGGAGCATCTGAACATAGCTGAGATGGAGTGCCCTGGTTTTTTATTTCGCTCAAAATATTCAAGTGGCGCGGCTTGGTCTGTTCCCGACGTCTTCGACGAGCAGGGGTTCAATGAGGCACGTCTCCCTCGGATCAGTAAAGAGCACTAGCCTAGTTATAACCTTATTTCGAGATATAAAGTTTTTTGCCAATGAATTACCCTTATCAGGCGTGGATACTTGCGAAGTCTACCAAGTGAAAGCAAACTTGTACGTACGTACGACTTGTACCTATGACATTATCCGAGCCGAGCCCATCTCAATATGAATTGAAAGACCATATGAATTCACTCGGCATTTGTTTCCAAACAACAGCATTTCAAGAAGTCTTTTAGCACAGTTATATACGAAAGAAGCTCCATTTTAGAGACAAAACTTTCCTCGAAGATAAACCCGATGTGTTTACCAAAGTTGAGTGCATTCGGACGTCAACTATGCAACGGAATCGATTGATGGTTAACGAGAAACCTCCAGCTCTAGTTTTTTTCTTGCTGTTTGAATGATTTGTATTCCGTCATAGTCATGATAAGTTGAATGCGAGTTATCACGGCTATTTCCCACCTAGTTGTCATATGTATTTTTTCACTGGAATCACGATGCACTCTTCGAGTAGTCTTTATTCCTGGTAGATAATGAATATAAGAAGAGTATATACGTTGAAAACAGAGCCGAAGGTTGCTTAAATATACCAACTTTTTCCGAAGTGATGTTTTACGAGTGGAGTCCCATATTCGGGATCATTTGCATGACTATGCTTCTGACCAGACGCAAACCCCCGAACAGGCAAAACAAGTACATCTCCAAACAACCTTGGTTCTTTCTGTCCCGAAAAATCTTCTAAATTCAAATCATCGCCCACTTGATTGCGAAGTACCTCGAGCACTACATCCGTGTATAGTCCGGGACCTGTAGCTTGCAGGACTTCATTCTTCGTCAGTTCCAGATCGCGCAGTTCAACTCTTTTCACACGAGAGATATAATCCAGATTGCTCATAACACGTCGAACAGCCGTTTCTAAAAGAGGGTGACCTGGTTTCGCCATCAACGTCCACTGGCAGAAACTGATATTCCTGCCGAAGACTTTATATGTAGTATCGTCGTATTCGAGTCCAACAATGGCATTCACCTGCATATGCCGTAGATTTTCCGGGATCCATTCATCGATTGGAACCATGTTAGTGGTATCGATATCGCTGTAGACGCCGCCGCGGGATAAAATGGCGAGATATCGCAGCACATCTGCCCGTATGATGATGACTCGAAGGTCCCGCCAAAATCGGATAATGGCTGGACGGTGTTTGAAATTGGCCTCGACGAACTCCGTGGCTCCATCATCTGAAACGCATCAATATGAGAACTTTGGATCAAGGAATACCTGCACTTGCCACTCAACCACTCATACGACCAGTTTGTATTCATATCCGTCCATGTCGCAGAATAGTTCTCGTATTTCGTCCTCGAATCATCGCTTGAAGTCTGCCAGATATACTTGGGAAACTCCCGAGTAAAATCTGTGCTGCGGAATTTGGGATTGAAGTTCTCGTAAGAATCCGTATTATCGAATGTGGAATATGATGTGTTGAACCACAAAAGACCGCCAGTGACTACCAGAAGTAACCACAAGATCGTGGGTATACGAATAACCCTTGAGTTACGAATTGCAGTAATCGGCGAAGCGGATCTTTGTGTTTTTGGATACATTTCGCGATCGCGAGGTGAAGGATACTGATGATAATATCAAATCTGAGAAGTCTTGTACAGCGAAATATATCTTGAGTCATTCACTTGTCAGTAATCATCCAAATAGCGCCACCCAAACACCTGGATGGTATCTTACAAGCTCGGAGCTCTGAGGTGTATGGTGGAAGCTAATACACGAAAGCTCAGCTGAAGTTATACAAAATCTACTCTGGGCTGCAGGGATTGGCCATGTCCATCTTTAAGCTAGTCAAGTCCCCAGTCAGTCTGGGTATTTCTCACAGACGATTTCTGAGCCCACAATCAATGAGATGAAGTTAAGGTTCACCTCTTTTTTCTGCTGTTCTCCAGCTTGAGATTTCTTCTATGCTTTTTTTGCACAATATTTGCAACTCTTGAAATCAATGATCACTGCTAGGGAAAATAGTGCGCCGTCTCTGTATATTGGTAGCTAGCAGGACATGATGTCCTCGACTCAAGAGTAATCTAGTGCCAATCCCGTAGTATGATGCTACAGTTCGTTGCTTGTGATTATGTCTATGTACAACTCAAGTGCCAAATAACAATTAATAGATATCAATATTTTTGAATCCTACGAGCTCTGAATTTAGGAACATATTACACAAACTTCTCCTGGGCCGACTCCACCTCAGTCTCATACATACACTTCTGTTCTAGCCACTTTGCGAGTTTCACAGATTGTACATCCACTGCTCGCCAAAATAAATCCGCAACAAAAGAACACAGAAGCACGAATACTACAAAGCTCATGAGAACAGCTGCGTGGTATCCAAACTCCGATGTTTTTCCAATACTATTCATCAAATTGTCCTGAAAAGGAACCACAATGATACGGAGTACGATACCATGAGTAAGGTATAAAGCGAACGATATCTTGCCCAAATATGAAAAGAATGACGTAGTGAATAATCGTTGACAATCCGGAAGATTGGATATTGAGATGACGATTATGAATGCAGCATATCCAGAAGTGAAACGCCACTTCTCCTTCAAAGGCATATGTGAATCGACTTTACACAACCACATAAATCCCGGTGTGTCGCAGCCACCGTGATATGGGAAACTTCCAATCCACAGACCGAAGAACAGTACCATGTAAAGAAAGATTCGTCTCATCAGGTTTTGCTTCTCGATCTGTTGGAGGCTAGTTTTCTCATCCTCATCTATGAGAGGACCAGCCCAGCCATCAGCCGACAGTGCAGCGGTTTTTGACTTCCTGTAGAAATGCTGCTCAGCGACAAGCATACCGCATACAAACGGAATGATATCCCATCGATCGGTCCAGGATGCGTGAGCAATAATGGCCACTTGCACCGCAACTCGAATAGCAGTCTTGGTTCGTGAAAGTCCCAAAAGCATGAGGAAAACGACCATGGAACACCGAAACTCCACAGGGATAGTCCAGAGATGCGGATTATACCAGATCTTAATAGGGCGCCAGGTATAGATTTCAAGAAAGCTATACATATCTTCTCTGAATGCTTGGATTTCTTCGCTCCAGCTGTTACCGACGGCGTGTACGGACTTGGAAGTCAGGACTCCCAGTCTTTGAAGAACAAAGGTCATCAGCAACAAGGCTGTACTGGGTAAATATAATCGAACAAAGCGTCGAAATGTTGTAGATATAAGAACCTTGGGCAACGCTGGCGATTGGCTCCGTATAAGCTGTATTCCTTTGGCTGAGAGCGCAAATCCAGAGATGACAAAAAACACAGAAACCATAGTGCCTCCCGAGATAGCAATTCGAATGATTGGTAGTTGCGTCCAGTAGTAATTGTCTTGATATCCATAGGCAAAATGATACTTAGGATAGGGCTTTTGAATAAAATGCTGGATTGCCACAACGAAAGCTCCAAATCCACGCAGCCCATCCAGGTAATCCGTGTCTCGTCTTGTTGGTTTCTTCAACTTCTCTGAATCTCTTCGTGTGCCATATTGGGTGAGCCAACTTGGGAGAAGGAACGCAGCGATTTTTCGGAGTTGATTGCCAGTCATACTGGCGTATTCGGCGGAACAATTGCTATTGTTATTTGTTTCTTGCTGGTACAGCATCGAGCGGATGCGACCTCGAACGTAGTGAAGCATTTGACTCTGCGGTGATAATGGGAAGAGTGAAGTAGCTAAAACTCCCCTTCCTGCTTCTCATCCTCATCAGGACCATTTTTCGCCCAAGTCTGGGATATCACCAAATTACTAACCGTCGTCCCCTCGCCGGTAAATCCACCCATCGCACCGTTGCTGAAGATTTATCTTTACATGGTCACAGTCGAAGTCAACGCCGTGGCTTTTACCAAGACACTGATACACGTGTGGCTAGCTGATATTCACACCGCTCGTGGTCTGAGCCCGAGCCTGTTGGTATCTTTGAGATATCCCAAGTAAGTGAGCTGTTGCATACTTTTTCCAATCGCACGTTCGCCAGGTATTCAGGTGGTGCACGTGCTTCAATGTGCAGAGTGCTGCTTTAACATATGTCAAATCAGTCGTCTTTCAGCCTCAGCTTACATAGTAGTGCCCGGTCGATTCTTTCTCGACTAGGACAGATCTAGAAGCATGTCAACATTTTGACTTTGGCCCTTCGACGTCAAGCGGAACCAAAGCACAAGCATACATACTTATTACCATACACCTGTGGCTGTCGCTTGGGCACACTCTATCCATACAAGTACGCAAACACCTCTTACTACTGGTAAGACACTACTAGCCGTTCTCCAGCTGATTCTATCTTAGTACTTACTTATCTACGGATTCTGCGGATAGCAAAGAGTCTTGAATGCTTCTGCTCTGGCCAGGCTCTTGAAATCGTCTTTAGTTGTCCGTCATTCCGTAGATCCTCCTGGATTTCCCTGCGTCCCCACTTTCCCCACGCCCCACATGATGAGACACGGGGATATGCATGTCGCTCAACTAATCCTATACACAACAGAACATTGTATTGTGTGACCGCGGGGCAGCACTACCTCCATCATGGCTACGCAGGAGGCCGTGATCAGACTCGGGCGTTGGCAAATGCACTCAGCTTTCAAGTGGTTTCTCATGTCAGTATTCCGAGTGCGAATGCGAGATCTAGAGCGAAGACTCCGCCACCGAAGAACAGTATGCCTCTTTGGTACAGCAGAGACAAGCTTGTCTTTTTTGACCTCGACCCATCTATTTTTGACCACATTCACGGCTGCTTGTGGCCAGTTGGGTAGTTGGGTAACTGGTTCTGTATTGTCCACATCGATCCTCACCAGTATTTCCCATCACTCGAATACCTGACAGTTCAAGTCCAAGGCGGCCGTCTTTGAGGAGTTTGGAATACCATCTCCATTTCATATCTTTCTTTTCTTTACATTTGGGTTTGCCCCTTACATAACACATGATGCACCTGGTTCCTTATCAAATGTTGTCCTTCAAGAAGCCCTTGATCATCTCGAGTTTGATCACTTTTTTGCTCTTCCACATTTTTAGACAAAACTTGCCCCTGCTTTCTACCTTTACGTATAAGCAGAATACCAACCTACAAACTGCCCCAAAGCTTTCCATCGTAGGAAAAGTATCTATGCTATATGGCGACAATCCCTTGTATGAGAAAGCATTAGAGGGCCACAAAAGACACAATGAATTGCACGGCTATGAAATGTCTGTTTTGCGGCGGCAGCTCCTGCCCGGGTTTTGGTCAAAGCCAGCATATATTCTTTCGAGGCTCCTTGAGGAAATGGCGAAGCCTACCGGGGAGAGATTGGAATGGATTGTGTAAGTCTTTTCAACTCCGTTCAAAGATAGCTACAATAAGTACACGGAAAATAATTTTTAGTAGATGGTTTGATGTCGATGTTCTTATTATGAATCCCAACGTCCCTCTCGAGATTTTTCTTCCGCCTCAAGCCACGTATCCTGGAATAAACTGCCTAGTTACAAATGATCACCGTGGTCTCAACAATGGCATTTTCTTTCTCCGAGTCAACGACTGGTCCGTATATCTTATGACAGCTGTTCTCGGGTACCAGAAAGCAGGATGCCGACCATCTGGACCTCTCCGAACTCAAGATCAAGGCGCACTCGAGAACATTCTTCAAGAAGTAAGCTTCTTGTATTCTTATGCGAACTCGCAGTCCTCGAATGAAAGCATTGCTGATGACTTCAGGAACAATTCCGCGACCAGACAATTCATGTCCCGCAGCGCTGGTTCAATGCCTTCCCCGGCGACCGGACTGCTGATTTAGTCAATGCTACCAAAGGTAAACACAATAGCATCACTAAAGGCGATCTTTTGGTTCACTTCGCTGGTCATAAAGAGTCCCGGGATGTCACAATGGAAAAATGGATCGTATATCAAGAACAATATCACCATGAGTGGGAGTTAGATCTAGGTGAGACTAGATACGTTGATGAGATCCAGCACTTTTGGGATAAAGATGCGGAGAAGGAGGTACCAAAGGTAGATGTGCCATCTCCAGTTGTTGTCCCTTTGTTAGAATCTCAAGAAACTGAGACGGTTGTGGCGGAACCAATTGCTTCATCTGATTTCTCCTCGGCCGAATCTTGAAGTGAGAAGAAGATCCAGGATATGTTGGTAGTTTGCGGAGCTCAGAAACTTAGTCTCCAAACATTGTCTACCCTTAGTAAAAAAGAATTAAATTAAATTATAATAAACCATGGTATAAGTTATGACATAATTTGTAACAGATCTTCAAGAGTAGAGAGAACATTATCAGTGCGATGTGTCAAGATATACAAGCAATAGCCAACTCTCTTACGTTCAAAGGCATTCCCAAATAGGCCATGAGATCGGTTGTATGCTTCACTTCCTCACTGTTCATGTATTTAAGTAGCTGCAGAGTAGATCCTGCTTCTTCTCTTTTAAACCATTTTTCATATCTATGTTCCCGCTGCATGCTAGGTGTTGAGTCGACACTAGCATTTGTGACACGATGACGTTGGTGGGAATTATCAGCCTGAATCATGGGCATATGAAAAGCTCAAGAAATCACGGGATAATCAGAATTGATTGTGGAAGGTGTTCTTGTTCCAGGTGTCAGACGAAGAGACGACCAAAGATGTCCTCGGACCACGGATTTATGATGCTTTCCTCAGCACAATTTTGATCACTAGACCAATATTGAACACAGAAGACAATTGGCAAAAAGTGATAGATTTATATTTCTGCATTCGATCATTATCAATTATCATTTAAACACCATTTAAGGATATCAACCTCGTCAGGAATAATTCCCTTTCATCCCGAAATCATGATGTCAAAGGCCATAGCCAATGATCTCTTGAGATTCCACCAATAAAGCCAGCCGGCCGAGTCCAAGGCATGTGGCATAAGAAAAGAAAAAAGATCTCCCAGGACGGAGATACAGTGAGAAGAATCTAAGAGAGGTCAAGGGACCTTGAACAACACCATCTACAACACAGCAAAGGAGCAATAGAATGCCTTGTGAGGGAAAACTAATCAAATCAAGATAGCAAAGCCCTCTTCTTGATCGAGAAGTCTCTCGCGTTCACCACCTGCTTCTCCTGCGCGTAAAGAGGGCTTCGCAGGACACCTCCACGACGAAGGCTCTTTATGTTAGCAGATTTGGGCTCGAGAACAGCAGCACGCTTCTGCTTCTTTTGCTCCTCCATATCTGGGTCTGGATCAGATGATGGATCTGCAGTTGGCATGCTGCTAGTTGCTGAGCTTTCGGTGGAAGATGTGCTCCTATATATACTGTTAGATCGGATGTTTTCCAAGCTCTGAACATAATTAGAACTTACGTTGTCGTGGTTGCACTGTTTGACTGCGGTGCAATTGAAGCGGAGGAAGAAGAGATTCTGTTGTGAATTAGCCATGCCAACTTGAGGGGATCAGCAATGTGACTTACGGTGCAGAAGTAACTGGGCAGCCAACAACAATTGTCGAAGTCATGATCTTGGTGATGGTGACTGTGGTTGGGCAGTTTGAGATATGTGTGGTTGTGGCTACTGGGGGACCAACAGTGAGAGTGTACGTTCCAGCGGTCGAGCAAGTTGTGGTTGTAGCTGGATAGTACAAAGTTGTGTGGCCCTCAGTAATGGTAGTGGTGTGGCAAATCTCCGGTTCAAGTGTCCACGTGTATGCACCCTTAGTCGGGCATACAGTCGTCATTGTACCAGAACTGATAGTTGTGGGACCAGCTGTGGCAATGATTACTGAAACTGTTGATGGCTTGACAGTGACTGTATATACGCCATTTGATGGGCAAACAGTTGTAGTACCTGGGATTGAAATCGTCGTAGGCTTTGAAATTGCTGTTGTGGTACACGCTTCGGAGCTCAGAGTGATCGTGTGAATTCCATCAGTTGAAGCTCCATATGTCGCGGTGAAGGTTTGCGTTGGTGTGATTTGACTAGACGTTGGACCCTTATACCATGTCTCCTTGAAATCGGTACATTTCTTTCCAATACACTTGTGGACATCAACAACTTGTTTTTCTGAGCCGTCGCTGGCTGGGAGGCAGTCCTTGCACAGGCCACTTCCTCCATATCCCCAGATTCCAAGTGGTCCAATCTCGTTGTATGGACAGAGGTAATCAACAACGACTGTGTCGACGGAAACCACATCAACTTGGACAGTCGGCGAAGTGGAACCGGATTTACTAGTGGAGTTGGAATACATTCCTTGTGCAGTAGCCGAAGGATAGGTAGTGTATGTAGTATAGGAAGTGGAAGCTGTTGATACATGACTGAGAGTTACAACCTCCTCTGTCTTCGTAACAGAACATTCTGTAGCCTTTCCATCGGAGACTTTGCATGGGATGACGGTGGAGACAAAAGCATAGGTTGAGTAAGGGTAGTCTGTTGAACATGTACTACCTTTCTGGGTGATACAGCTCTGGCTGTTGGCTCCCTTCAAGGTACATATGGACGCAGTCGTCTTCTTGCAGTCCTTTGTTGGCGTACAAGTCGAGACCGTCTGGTATTGTTCTGTGATAGTGATTGGAGCTGGCATCACACTTGATGGACAGCTCTTACATGGCGAGAATGTAGCAATGGCATCACCACTGACAAGAGATATCAAGGTGGCGGAGAGGAAGAGCCCTGTGCAAAGTAAACGAGTGGACTGCATAGTGAGTGTCTTCCGTCGTGGAAATTTTGAGATATTAGAAAGTGGTTGAAAGAGAATACTCAGGACGGGGAACTTGCAAGTTATCTGGTACAACTCCAAATAATCTCTTCACGTTACTAGATCATTATGCCTCTCATTGTGCTTTGCACAAACGGGATAAGAGGCCTGATCGAAAATCGAAGTAATCAATCTCCCAACAAGGAGAACACCTACATCGTTGTTCCTGATACTTTTGTGGCACTCTGAGCTAATGCAGAGCTCGTATGGTACTCACGGACTTAGTTCTGGGTGTGAGCTGTAATTGATAACACTGTGATAGCTTTAACAAGTTGTGGATAGCTGAAAGGCGCAATGGAGAGTGCATAAAAATCTTCAATCTAGATCAGCCCCCATACAAAGTATTTAGTGGCGAGGATTTGCGGTAGAGTAGGAATATCTGAGAAATTACAAGGTTTGCAAGAGCTGAAAGATCTCTTCTCGGATCGCTCTCGACTGCAAAGAGACTGAAAGATAAACGCCATTAGGCATTGTCCCGACTTCGAAAGTTCACGATACCTTGTATTTCTGCTTGTTTTTGCCCATACTTACTGCTAGTCTATCATTTCTTCGTGTCGTTGGATATTTGCTATGTACAATGAGATGGAACTGGTCAAGCCATAGGACGTACCAAGAACTATCGAGAGCTGAAATCTCATTTGAATTTGCTCACAACCATGTAAAAGTAGAGAGTAAGCCTAACGTATCTGAGATTCATTCTGTATCACTTTCCATACTTGCAAACTGGAAAGCGTATGCTGTCTTGAGAGTGTGCTGATAGTGATGGAGCATGTATTGTGGTACCTGAATATCCTTCGGTGTGATCAAGTATGAGGTTTCAGTTGTAGAGCCTTCGACTATCAGCTAGTCAAAGGTATCTTCGAAGCATACGAATACCACAAGTCCCTGGCTTATTTGAGTGTACCTCTCGCATTTTGCTCGAAGAACAGACCTGGAGAAGACGGTGTATCGAGCGCCACAATTGACGAAAACCAACTACGGCCGGTTTTCCACCTCGAAAGTAAGACATCAACGGTAAGAACTCACCCGATATCAAGCCCCAATGCTGTCATAGTACTATTGTGGATGAGAATATGAGAAGAGCTTCAAGCGGGCTGCTATCTCGAACAAAACTGGCGGGGATGAGGTTTTCACGATAGTACGAACGACAGTACCTCGCGTTAAAGCAGCAAAGCGAGATCCTGCACAACCGAATTGAGCTGGACCCTCCGACTTCAGCCGCCAAGCGTGTGCATCTCCCCTGCTAACATCCGCCTCATCCAGCCCAAAACAGTCATTGTCCACGCAGCCATGACAACTGGAAAGTTATTGGTGGCTAGTAACGCCATGCTCGGCAATCTTGTACGTCGGGATTCTAGATTTTGGTATAATGCAGTACTGCTCTTGCAGCTCATAATTATGCATAATACAAGGGTTTCCATGCTCCAGGTGACGATCCCGGTCCATCATAATCCCAGGCGTCTTCTTTCGAGGAGGAATCTTTGCTCCTTTGGTAATGGTTTGCGTTTTCCGACAAACGGGACGTTATCATGATAACTTTTGTGCAGACGGAGTGAGTACGTGCATCAGCGATATAGTATCGAAGAATGAGAATTGGGGCCTTGGACTGCGACTGCTAAGTATAATGGCCAGGAAGAAATAAAAACAAATTCCTATTTATCAAGACTTGTAACGATCGCAAGTTCGACAACACATCATGTTCCCCTATTCTCGTCCAACCAAGAGTCATGCTATGTGGAAGAAGCCAGAGTATTACCAACCGGCGAAGACAAGATCCAGACAAACGAACATAATCCTATTGGTAGTCGTGTGTCTCATTTTTTGGCAAGTCTTCACGTCTTCCTCTGACCCAGCATCTCAGAGTGCAGAGGTTCCAGCATATCAAAAGCAATTTCGACATAGAATAGTTTACGAAGATGAATTGAAAAGAATACCCCGACCTCAAAGGCAAGCCGACAGCGTTCCCCAGAAAGAGGAATCCATCTTTGCAGCAGATATTGAGGAATCAGAATCAAAATCAAAGGATGAAGTCCCTCCCATACAACCTCAAGAACTGGAAGTCGCCACAGCTCATGAAAATGAAGAATCAATTATTCCACCAGCTGTTGAGGAGTCAACTTCAGAAAAGGAGGTCATTTCAGAAGCAAAATCCAAGTCTAAGAAACTCACAGCAGCGAAGAAGAAGGTTGAAGAAACCACAAATACCACCCCCGATGAATCTGAAGATGCGGAAGAGAAGCCTCTCAGGCGAATAGCTGTTGCTTCGAAAGACAAGGAGCTACCTTCGGCTGCAGAAGAGTTGACGATGCATGCCTCCCCTGCCGGTCAGGAGAAAATGGGAATCCCGGAGACGAAAGATGCAACCAAGTTTCCTGCATATGGTGAATATGCATTGCAGAGCGATAGGGCGGATAGCTTGCCAGACATCCTACATATTCCTTTCGAAGACACAACTACAGATGTTGTACTAGAAGGCTGGGAAGACGAGTGGTTTTCCAAGGCGAAATTTCATCCCAAGAAGTCCGGGAAACTTTCCGAGCCGAAAATTGATTTTGTCTACACATGTGAGAACCCTTATCTGGACAATTGGTATTGAAATTAATCAACGGTTATAGGGGTGAATGGTTCAGATACAGCATTTCAGGATACCATTTATCCTTATGAAGTGAACTCTACTCTCAACGACCCCGAGGGTAAATGGCTAGAGTCGCACAGAGTTAACCGGTATCGTGACTGGGATGAGCTTCGATATTCGATACGGAGTATTGAGAAGCACGCAAGTACGTTCAGGAACAAAATTCAGATTCTTGTCAATGCCGTTGGCGATGCGGCGGCTAGCAAAGCTACCATGGACAATCCGGCTACCATTGCAGGAAAGCAGACACCACTCTGGATGAAGAATGATCAAATTACGAAGGAGGTTGTTGAGATTTTGACGCAAGAAGATTTCTTCGACAAAACGGAAGCGGCATGCTTGCCAACCTTCAACTCGCTCACAATTGAGAATCAGCTCTACAATATCAAGTCAACCACAGATCGACTTTTTGCTTTATCAGATGATATGCTGCTTGGAAAACCGCACGCGGCCTCAGACATGTACTCTCCTCTTTTTGGGGTCACAATGGGCTTCAAGACCAACGGATACAATACGCGTGATCCTCCAACCGATGTTGATGCTCGGAGGTTTGGAGAGAAGCCATATCTTATCTATACATCATGGCTGTTGAATAGACGTTTCGGGGATAGAAAGCGCAAAGGTCAAGTTCATTTTGGACATTCCATGTCACGAAGTATCACACGGGAAGCTATAAACAGCTTTCCTCGACCTGCACTACAAAGTACATGTCAGCGATTCAGAGGCGAGACTGGCTTTCAACTTTATTCGTGGTACCTAGCATTTCACTACACCATTGAACGACACCGAGAGGCATTGCTGTGGAGTTATATCATGCTACGCTCCGATTCAAACGGGGATGGGAATCTCGACTGGGCGGAAAGGCAGGTTATCATTGCTGAGCTTGAAGAGGGCATGTCTCAAGAGGGGAACTCAACATTCCGCACACGCCAATATTATAGAGTTGGAGAACTTCTGGAGAAGGCTGGGCTTGAGGCTCCAAAGGCCAACCTGGATACCTTATGGACATCTCTGGACGGTCCTTCAACGATACAGAACATCGAATGTTTTGAATTCAATGTCAATGAGTGCATTGCTCCTGGATTTTCGTCCACAGTCTCCGACAAACACCGCGTGAATCACGTTTTCTCGTCTGCATCCATTTTTGACAGACTTTCACGCCAACATCCAAAATGCGGAGATTGCCTTATCAAGTTGATACTTAACCGCGCCGATCAAGGATTTGAACCATTGTTGCCAAAAGCGGACTCGCCACCCGGGATGAGGGATGTCGTCATTAAGGCCTTGAAGAAGTATCAGTACACAATCATCGAGCCTGATGCGCTCTTTGTCATGGTTACCGATGCTGATCAAGTCGAGAAGGTGCTCTTGAAGCGGTTGCTAAAGGACAAGCGTGAAGTCGGACAGCTTTGTCTCAACGATGATGTTGCTACCACAGATGAGACTGAGATCTCTCGTTTGAGAGAGAACATGATGAAGCTGTTGCATGGAATGACCCCTGAACCTTCACGGTTTGAAGCTACGTTTGAGGAAGTACATTAAACGCTCGAATAGTTTATGTTTTCGATAGAAATCAGTCTTTCATTTATATAGATATAGATCAATCTATAATTTTCTTTCAAAACCAGCAATTGATTCGATCAAATCTATTCTAACGAATGCCCTTTTGGTTGACAATCTCCCATTCTGTCTGATCTGATTTGAAACTCATGATAATCTTTGGCAGATTTTGAGCTTCTCCACGTGACCAAGATATTTTTACAAGCACGTACGTAGTACATCGAAATATGACATCGACCACCTTGTGATTGGTGGACTACATTCATCCTTGCAACGTGACTTTCCAACCACTCGACAGCTTCATATGCAACCCGTTTCCTAATGATCGTAAATGTCACTTTACTCACCATCAGAGTAACACTGCATCCAGCAAATGATCCTTGCTACCTCAGCAGGGAAACTTAACACAGCGATAGAGCCCCGCACAATACAGCAAATGATGCACCTCTCATGATTCTACTAGATTCTCCGCCAACACAGATTCTACGACAATATAAGTATGTATGGACGCCCAGGTAATTGCTGGGTCATCTTGGGTCGGGAGGTTCGTTCTCATCCTTGGATTGTTACTTCTTGTACATACGATCTTTGAGCAGCTGGATATCATGCGGGTTCAGAAGAAGGCTGTCAATTGGATCATTGCTGTTGCTGCAGCTTCAAGATATGGAGTAGTAGGGAATACTCCGCAATCTCAAAATACGGTGCCAACAGCCTTGAATTCTACAATCGATCTGGCTTGGCGTCCTCCCAGTGCGACTCAGATCAATGATTTCAGATCGGTGATCAATTCAACGGGAGTCTATGGATTTATCTATAATAGCTCTGATCCTACGGATATACCATATGGAACTTATAATTGGTGTAACATGCCTCATGTGCGCAGCCAGGAATATCCAAGGACTTCAGATAAGTACAAATTAAATTATGTTGAAGTAGTAAGTAAGTTGACTCTCGAAGGACATCATCTTAATTCTTGAACAGATTCACAGACACCATAAACGTACTGTGTACGCTGTCAATTCTTTTCCAGTAGAGTCTTATGGCTGGAACTGCGATGACACCCAGTTATTTTATTATGGACAACCAGCAGCTGGCAATTTATCTGCCCACAGTTACTGGAAGATCTATCAATCATCTGTGAATCCTTTCACTGCATCCGGATTCATTGGTAGTTGCCAGTTTCCTCAGATCACTGCGGGAGGTCTAGACGATTCGCACCAGCACGGCTTAGACCTATACGGCGTTTATCATGATCTCCTCCATTTCCTGCCAGACACTATATCTACTAATCTCTCCTTCCGCGTAACCAATAACCAAATCACCAGTCAAGTAGCAGGTATGGTCATCAACGGAATGTACGACACCGAAGCGTCCACCCCCTTTCAAGTTCAAGCCACAGGAGTCGACAGCCTGGAGCCACAGTACACCTGCATCGCAGGCTCTGCCCTCTTCGCCGCCGAGCAAGGCACCAACGTAAATTGGACAGCTCATCTCACGGCGTCTCAGTCTCTCTACGGTACTCTCGATGACATCTCAGGTGTCGCCCCTACAGACTCGGGCTTCCACGCTAGCTGGGATCATTATTATGATAACTTGTCCGCGCGCCAATGTCATGGGAAACCCTTACCTTGTAAGCTTATTGATGGTAGGAACTCGACCACGTGTATCTCACAAGACAATGCGGATGCTGTATATCGACTGGGTAATTGGGAGTACTCGTACATCTATCGTGATGCGCCGCAGAGCCTTGCTGCCAGCACGGCTACCTATGGCGTCTGGGTCGCGGAGCTGGTGCGCAATATAAGGGACAAAATTGAGGGGAAAAGCGCAGTTTCCTATAGGCATAATGTTGCGCATGACGGGAGTGTTTCTAGGCTGTTGAGTATTTTACAAGTTGATGTCATGGTTTGGCCTGGGATGGGATCCGGTTTGTCGTCCTTTCACCTTGATTTAATAACCTGAACTGTTTGAACGAGTTACTGATTCGACAATAGAGATCATCTTTGAGGTCTATGAGAAGGATGGGGAGTACTTTTTGAGGGTTCTGTGGGGTGGTCAAATTTTGAGAAGCTCAAGCCCAATGCTTGGATTTATGGATATGATCCCACTTCAGACAGCATTTGCGTACTTTGATGGCCTAGTTGGTGTAGATGCATCACTTATTCAGGAGAAGTGTACCGCTACTCCATCTTGATCTGGAAATTTAGTGGTATAGAGCTAGGTTATTTAATGTGAAAATGTACCGGCCAAGTACTTATCAAACTGTGGAAGTTTATATGTTCTATAATAATATAGACTACTAACAAACAATGAGGACATAGAAAAATTAAGTGTAGAGGTATACAACTGCTTCCCATATTAGGCTAGATCTTCCTAATTTATCAATCCAAAACTAACACTTTATAATTACATATTAAGTGTATATGTACACTCAATATTAAGTTAAAACTTAGGTTAATTGTCAACTTAATACTAATAGATAACTCAATACTCGTTCATCTCATTCAACATGCTCAACCTCACAGCAATAAGAACAAAAATAAGGCCTAACGCAAGACTTTTATAGCTCTAATCTAACCGAGAAGATATCTCAACTGTGAAAAAACTATAAAACTCCAACCCTAAAATCTCAAATCCCATCCAATGGCCGGACCCAACTTGGGCAGCTCATCAGCAACGCTCTGAACATCCTTGTCACCTCTACCAGACAAGCAAACGACGATATCCTGACCCTTCTCCATGGTCTTGGCGAGCTCAAGCGCACCCCAGACGGCGTGGGCAGTCTCCAGGGCAGGGATGATACCTTCTAGTTGGGAGATGAGTCTGAAACCCTTAAAGGCCTCTGCGTCGGTGGCAGCGACGAACTTGGCGCGCTCATTGTCCTTCCAGGAGGAGAGTTCCGGACCAACACCGGGGTAATCGAGACCGGCGGAGACGGAGTGCGTGTCGGAGATCTGTCCATGACGATCTTGGAGGACGTAGGTGCGGACTCCATGAAGAACACCCTTGGTTCCACCGGTAAGGGTAGCGGAATGGCGATCGGTGTCGAGGCCATCACCTCCGGCTTCAACTCCGAGGAGCTTGACAGATGGATCGTTAGAAAATGGGTAGAACATTCCGACGGCGTTGGATCCTCCTCCCACGCAGGCTACGACGGCATCTGGGAGCTTGCCCTTGAACTTCATCATTTGCTCCTTAGTCTCGTTACCAATCACGGATTGGAAGGTTCTGACGATAGTTGGGAAAGGGTGAGGGCCAATGGCAGAACCGATGATGTAGTGAGTGGTTTCGAGCTTAACAACCCAAGCGCGCATAGCCTCGTTAACGGCATCACGGAGAGTCTTGGAACCGGCTTCAACGGCAACAACTTGAGCACCAAGAAGTTTAATTCTGAAGACATTGAGAGCCTGTCTTCTTACATCTTCCTACAAGCTTGTTAGCATTTGAAAAGGAAAGCAGCATGGTTTTATGACTTACAGCTCCCATGTAGATGGTACACTTCATACCGAACTTAGCACAAACAGTGGCAGTAGCAACACCATGCTGACCAGCACCAGTCTCGGCAATAATCTCAGTCTTCCCTAGTCTTCTAGCCAGAAGAATTTGACCAAGAGCATTGTTGATCTTGTGGGAACCAGTGTGGTTCAGATCCTCGCGTTTCAACCAGATGTTAGCGCCACCGGCATGCTCAGTAAGACGCTCAGCCAAGTGAAGATGTCCAGGGCGTCCCATCCACTCGTAGTATGATCTATACTCTTCCCAGAACTTTGGATCTTCCTTCATAGCATTGAAACCAGCCTCAAGCTCGGACAAGCAGTCCATGAGAGACTCTGGGACGTATTGGCCACCAAATTCACCAAATCTAGCAGCGACTGCTGATGGATCGACTGCTGAACCGGAGTTGAGGGCCTCAATCTGATCGGCAAGTCCCATCTCCTTCTCATCTCTCTCTCCAATGACAGCATCAACATGTACCTTGCCAATTGGTTCCTTGGCCTCGTGCATAGTCTCCACGATTCCAACCTCCCTAGTCAACCCTCCATTTGGCGCATTGCGACGTCCACAAACAGTAGCGCAGTATTCCTCGACGGCCTTTGCTCCCTGGCCTGCAGGTGCCTCTGCAAGGGTTGTGATAATTTGAGATCCAATAACAACACCATCTGCGATCTTGGCTACGCTTAGGAAGTGATCTCTTGTGCTAACACCAAATCCAACAGCTGCTGGAGCGTTCCCGGAATACTTCTTGACACGCTCGAGAAGGTCTGGAAGAGCGGCATTCATTGTGCCGGTAACACCAGTAACACCCATTCGCGATACGACGTAGATGAAGGAATCGGCGAGCTTACAGAGGAGCTTCATTCGGTTGTCTGACGTCGAGGGTGCAATCAAAGGTACGTATGACAGACTAGAACAGTCAGCGTTGAAATCTTCGAATCAATATACTGCGACTTACCCTCCCTTTGCAGCAAAGTTTCTGAAGCTGACAGCCTCCTCGGGTGGAAGATCAACAATAATGAAACCATTTACACCAGCTTCACGACAATCCTTCAAGATTCTCTCCTCTCCATAGCTCAAAAGTGGGTTGTAGTATCCCATGAAGAGCACAGGTGCTCTCAGTCCCTTCTTTCTAGCATCTCGTACCATTTGAAGTGTGGATTCGACTGTGACACCATTCTTAAGTGCTTGCTATAGATTTGTAAGTTAGAGTTTGTATATCAATTTATTCCGACGGGTACAAACAGTGTTGGCTTTTTGGATAACTGGACCATCTGCAATTGGGTCTGTGAAAGGAAGACCGAGTTCAATAACATCTTGTGCCGAACATCAGTACCGGAACTGTGAATTATGGTCACCGGGAATTGTTACCAGCACCACCTGCTTCCATTCCAAGCATGACTTCGACAGTCTCGGCGGCAGTTGGGAAGCCAGCAGTAACATAAGTTACCAAGGCGCTCTATATTTTGACGACAATCAGCGACATGTCCTCAACTCAATTGCAACAAAGACAAATGCGATTACCCCGCCACCGGATCGGACTTACTCTTCCCTCCTTCTTGCATTGCGCAAAAGTGTTTCTGAGACCTTCCGACATGTTTGCAACGTCAATGAGGTCGAAAACCGAGAGAAAATGGAATTAATTGGTGAATTGGGGAGAAGTTCGCATTTCTCTCGTATATGACGCCGTTTGAATCGTGACTCAGACTAAATATATTGACAGACACCATCAAGCGGCCCCGACGAATGGCCTCACCGCCTGGCAGAACAGCCCCAGTAGTCCAGTAGCAGCCTAGGTCCGATGATCCTCCGAGTACATAATACATCAACCAGCATATGCGATTGTTCGGATGATATCCGCCACTTCCACGACCACAAAACAACAAAGAACCTCTTCGTCTTTGATCACAATCACAGTCACAGTCACAGTCACAATCACAATCGCAACCGAACTTCCATCACAATATCACCGTCTACATACCACGACACAAATGCCTTCAAGATTGCCACCACGCTTCCTCCTCCCGTCCCGCCGCTATTTCTCCAGCACAATCCGCACGCCCGCCTTCTCCACGGGCCCAGCACCCCCACGCCTCCCACCCAAAGAGCAAGAAGAATTCGAACGGCTGCAACGCGCGTCGACGGGGGCATTCAGCACGCCGCGGCCAGACGTGGTCACGAACCCGACCATCTCCACGGCCGCGCCCGACGCATCCACGAAGCCCGCGCCCATCAACCATCGCCCGGCGTCGAGGCCGGTGATCAACCAGAGTCCGGCCAGCGCCGTAGACGTGGACGTGGAGGTCGAGGCGGTGGATGCGAGGGTGCGGGCTACGGGGAAGGGCGAGGAGTTGCATCCGGATGTGCGGCGGGGCGCGAAGCCGGAGTTTGAGGGCGAGGTCAACCCAAGGACGGGGGAGGTTGGGGGACCGAAGAACGAGCCGCTGAGGTGGGGGAGTACGGGCGAGCGGGGGGATTGGAGCTACAACGGGAGGGTTACGGATTTCTAGGGGGGCTTTGTGTGTGATGGGATAGGGTCGGGTGGATATGAATGTGGATATGAATTATCATGAATGAGGGGTGGTGATGAGGCTCGGGTTTTGCATGGAACAGATTCATTCGATTCTTTCAATAGATTCTATGTCGCCGGGAAAAAAAACGTGGAATCTCGCTGTACTGCCCGTGTAGTTGACGTCCTACCTCAAGTGCAACGTGCCATCCGCTGATTATGCAAGATTGGACAATAACCAAGTTATCTATTAACATTAAGATATCTAGTAATATTTAGTTATCTAGTATTAAGTGATCTGGTATCAAGTAGTCTCTCCAGATATAGAATTGCTCTAGAATTCGGCACACTACCAATAATAAGCCAAAGATACCTCCACTGTAGCCTCCCTATCACGGTTGGGCATGGGATACGCGGTATGGATAACCATCGAGATTCAAGTTGCATGTATCACGTCTAGCCACGAAGATTGTGCAGAGCATGGGTAGGTCATCGCTATATTCATTATCAGCCATCGTACATATCTCCTAGCTTCATGCCCAGCAACTTCATGCCTGGGTATCAACTCCCCACTTCCCACCGACACACCTAATAATCCATCAATCGCACAAAGCAATCCTCCTATACCGCCCAGCCTAGCCCAGACCCACCCAAGCCATAATAATATCTATATTCGCACACGTCCATCATCCAGCCTATTCATTCCGGACATTACTCTCCCTGACCAGCACCCCTGGCTCGGCCTTCCCATTCGAAAGCGGTTCCTCAGCAACCTCCTCTCCACGCGCAACAGGCGGGACAACGAGCTTACCAACCGGCGGCGACACCTTCCGCAGCACAGGAGGCAGCACGGAGGCCGAGACGAGTTCCGAATCGCGCATGTCGACGTCGGCATCAGCCGTAGCGGGCACAAGCACGGGCTCATCGGCGTCCTTGAGCGTGCTCACGCTCCCATTGCTAGCCCTCTCGTCGATGGCATCGGGCCTAGCGGCATAGGGGCCCTTCCTGATGACCCAGCCGACCTTGCCGACGTCGCCGCTCTCGTCCTCGCCGTCCTCGAACCATTCCCTGATGCGCTCTCTCCGCCGCGCACCGCGGCCACTGCCCCCGCGCGCCTTCTCTCTGGATGCAAGTCCGCCCGCGGGGCCGAGCCCGTCCACAAAGCGCACGCCCAGCACCATGAAACTGCCCCCGTCGTGGCCCTCCTTCCACCCGCGACTCCGCATGCCATATCTCGTTGTCGACGCATATTTCTCCAGGCCGGGCAGAACGAGGACCTTGATCTCCGCGTCCCTGTCTGCCGCTGGATCCAATGGTCCACGCGGCGGCGGAGCCGTGAGGTTGAATCTATCGATTATTTCCTTCTTCTTCGCCTCCTGTTTATCCTTCCTCCGCGATTTCTTCTCATTCTCCACCTCAATCTCGAGTCCAAGCAAACTGGTATCCACATCGGGCGCCCATGCCCCCCTGAACCAGCCGGCGTGAATACATGCGGCTATGACATCGCTATCATCAGTATAAACGTCTGTGCCCCAAACCTGTCGTCGGCTCGTGATTTCCATGCGAACTTCATCCTCTAGATAAAGCCGCGGCACTTTGACGGTGAATGTGCAGTTCTCCTTGGCCTCGAAGCGCGGGATAGATCTCGATTGACTGGTATAGCCGCGACCAGAATGGGTGTGTCCTGGGGAGGGAGGGCCACCGGCTGTCAGGACAGAGGTGTAAAGACCATTCCCAAGGTGGGTACGGGGAAGGTGTGAGACGGAGTTGAGGACTGGGATGGATGTGATAGTACGTTTCGGGAGCGGGATAATCGGTTCCGGGACGTGGACATGAATGGGAACGGGAGTAGCAGAGGGAGCGGGAGCATGGTGATGATGAGATTGTGAAGGCTGAGGTGTGGTGCCATTGGGTTCCTTGGCGGTCTTGAAAGAAGCCAGGGTTTGGGATGTTGCCGTCTCATCAGGGTGTTCGGGTTGATGACTATTGGGAGTTAGTACTGTATAAAAGTCTCGAAGCCATGCCAGAAGACTTACTGATTTGAGTGCGCATGATGTACTGAAGAGTTATGGTGTGCTACCTTTGTTCTCTTCGCACCTCGTACCGTTGGTGTCTGACGGCCAGTACTCTCTTCGTCACCCTCTTTCTCCTCTTTTGGTTTCCTCCTTCGACCTCCACGTGATCCTGATCCGGGTGATGGCCACCTACGTCCTCTCTCCTTCGGTTGCTCTTGAGAGGTAACGGCATCCAGATCATCCCGTCGTAGTTGTGGATTGGAAAATGGGGCTTGAGAATTACTTGGTGATGGTGTCGGCATGGTGCTTCCAGCTCCACTCCCAATTCCTGAAAACATTCGTCCAAACTCGCTCTTTATTCCTGGCTCACCACCAGGTACACTCAACTGACCCTGAGCACCTTGTACTGCCTGAGGCAGAGGTGATAACCGTCCTTTACGATTGATTTCTTGTGGTGGTCCCAAAAAACTTCTTTGCTGTTGCATCTGAACCTCCTCCGGTCTTCTCTGTGGAGAATCGTGCTGCTGTGGGTATGCTCCAGAAGGAGTATTATACATTGGTTGCTGCTGCTGCTGTTGTTGTCTCTGCTGCTGTTCTTGTTGCTGTCTCTGCACCTGAGCCTGTTCCTGCTGTTGCTGTTGCAATTGAACCTGTTGTCGATGCTCCTCCGGTGTAGGACCTTCATATCGTGCGTTCGATGAACCTTGTTGAGGTGGAGCCTGCGGAGCTTGAGAAGTAGGTGGAAACCTATGATCTGGAGCATACATCGGCGCACTACTATACTGAGCCTGAGTTGTCCGTGGATACTCATAACCTGCAGAGGACACCGGGACCTGTTGTTGAGGTCTCTGATCCGGAGGAATTTGTTCGTAACCAGGTCGCATCCATGGGGGCTGTTCACGCTCGGGTGGTGGACGATTGAATTGCGATTGCTGTGGATGTTGCTGTTGATGTGGATAGGGTTGAGCTTGTGAGGCTTGCATTTGCGCCATACGTTCTCGATCGATCTGTATCTCCCTCTCTCTTTGGTCTCTTTCGCGTTCCCGCAATGCACTATCCCTCTCTGCGCGCTCGCGATCCACAGCCTGCATATACGCCTCTCTTTCTGAGAGTCCATTTGGTCTACCATATCCTGCCATCTCTGGTCTAA
Organism: Xenosphaeropsis pyriputrescens; assembly: GCA_022609375.1. Classification (NCBI taxonomy): domain Eukaryota; kingdom Fungi; phylum Ascomycota; class Leotiomycetes; order Phacidiales; family Phacidiaceae; genus Xenosphaeropsis; species Xenosphaeropsis pyriputrescens. Next base: position 122,452 of record JAGKQE010000070.1, read on the forward strand.
CCACATGAGACATCTGTGGTGATGGACCGTTCATCGCCACCGGCTGACTATTCGGTCGGGGAGGTGCCGATGGATTGGGTACCCTTGCCAAGTAATGTTCGCGCCTGTCCTCATTCTGTGGGGGACCTTGCTGTGGTGGCATATTCCTGTGTGAGGGGTATGATTGGGGTGTCCCATAGCGGTGTGTATCAGCAGGTGATGTTTGTACGGCGCCACGCGGTGGAGAGCCTGCCGAATTCGCACGATGATTTCGAGGGCCGCTCAGTTCGTGTGGTCGAGGTAGATCTGGTGTTTGTGGTTTGCGATACGCCGGATAGTCAGCACCATGAGTTCGTGGGGATTGTTGCATGGGGCCCGAATATGCGGATGGTGTCGTTGACGACGGCGGTGGAGGAGGATATTGTGGATGAGGACCTGGCTCACGAGAAGATGGTGCTGGACCCCCTATGAGTGCAGATATCGACATGCTGCTCCCGGTTGTACTCGGAGGACGGTGTAGAGACGGGATGTGTGAAGAGATGGGAGGAAGACTCTGGCCATGCGAATATGGCATTGGAGTACCCAAGGATGGTGGAGGACCTCGCGATATGGGCGGTGGATATGGATGCGCTGTCTGTTGAGGTGACGATGGCGGTGGCATCTGTCGATGCGCAGCTACCGGAGTGCCATGACCTATGGACGAAGAGCTCTGGTGTCTTGAGTGACTGGGTGCGGACATGGGAGGGCCATCCTGAGCATATGACCTCGGTGGAGGATAGTATTGACCGTCGGAAGTTCTGCGCTGATGCTCTGTGAATTGTGGTGGAGTGGGTTGTGGATGCGACGCCGGAGGGAAAGGAGCCGTATTCGAGCTTGGAGGGAAGGGTGCGCGACCATATGGTGAGGCGTTATTGCGCGAGAAGGGATGTTGAGGCTGGCGCGGATCCATGATCTCGATGTAGAGATGAAGGCGCAAGATCTTCTCGTGTGATTGTCGTTGTGAGCTCTGGATGGATGTATGGATATATGGATGTGTTGAGCTCACGAGTAATTGTTGTTGGTGATCCTATGACGAAGGACAAGAAGCTTCGGCTGTCTGTGTTTTTTTTTTCCCCCCTGGGATTGAGGTTAAATGCTAGTAAGGCAGGGTATGAGCTTCCGATAGCTCTGTGCGCGTATGGGTATGGGTATGGGCGTGGGTATGGGCGTGTGCGTGTGCGTTTGAGATGACAGGCGTGAGAAGACAGGCGTGATCAGCATGTGTGAAGATGTATGAGTGGCGGTGTATGGAGATGTGTATGTGTATGTGTATGTGTATATATTGTGGATTGTAGAGTGTGGAAATGAAGCTTTTGATGAAGGGCGACGATGATGTGAAGGTGGTTGTCGCTTTGATGATGTGGCGGTGATGATGTTGGAGGTGGAAGTGGAGGTGGAGGTGGAGGAGGTGGTGGTGGTGGTGTTGGTTATGTGTGCATATGTGCGTATGTGTGTGTATTGTGACGAAGATGATTGATGGACGATGGACCACGGATGATGTGCGTGTTTGGTGGTGAAGACACACACGCGCCCCCCAAAAGCCGCCTTAAGCCTTGCAACAGAACTTTACCTTACCTTTACCTTTACTTACCAGGTCGGAGCGTGCGCTAGACCGCTGTTGGGTGTACTAGCTTCCGACGCTAAGATCGTCTAGCGCTGCTCAAGAAGGTTATGCGGGGATCGGCACGGAACATGCAGAAGTCCCGTGCTGGATAGTGCCAGTGCTGCCTGAGGTGTACCAGATATAAGGCAGCCAAGGCATCAAAGGCAGCCATACAGACGGCAGAAAGTCGGCTTCACATCCGATGATGCAACACCAAGGGATGTCAAGGGATGTCAAGGGATGTCGAGGGATGTCGAGGGATGTCCAACAAGGAAGGTAAAATCAGGTACACGAGATAAGGCAGAGTAAGGGGGCCAGAGTATATTAATAGATGCGGATATATATTATGCATGTATTTAGAATTGTAATATAATTATGTTTGATTTTTAACCTCTTTTTCCGCGCCATTATATCTCTCGGAAGTTCACCCTACCTATGTTCATTCATCTCCATGGTACTTTGAGTTGTCCATGATACTACTCTGCCTGTACAAGAGACAAGTCTAGGTAGTTCAGATAGGACCGCATCATATATCATATAAGACAATGTGCATAATTCATATGTATAGTACAAGTAAGTAAGTGTGTGAGTACACAAATAAATTATCAGAACAAAAGTATTATAACAACCCGTAGTTACAGCAGCATTCTCGTCCCTCCTCTGAGTGAGAGTACACTCCTCGTGCAGCCTTGTCCGACGCGACACCTCAAACACCACTCCCACCAACACGGGCGCGTATCCATGCCCAGCTAGATACACCCTCTCCACGTGATGTGCACACGGCATCCATACATACGGCACACGTCACACGTCCCACTTCTACAGCGTTGTCCATCTATCAACACCCTCTCCACCCACATCCCCCACCCCTCAGCCTCGTGACAAAACACAGCTCGCACTCCACAATGAAATCAGCCTTCAACCTCCATTGTCTAGGTATCAACCAATTCCTCCGATCATCATCTTTCTCTTCCACTTTAGACTCGACATCGACATCTACAACACAACACAACACAACTAAACTACACTTCTCCCTGCTCATCTAAACCCTTGAAATAGCATAAAAAGAATCATCGCCCCAAATCAAATCAAAGACATTCACCTCATTTATCAACATTACGTGTCTCTCCTTGCCGAGATCATCAGCCTCCTTCTACTCCTCATTAATACCTACTCAACAACACTCTACCTATATATGCATCTGCCATGCTGTGACAAATTTCCCAAAGCAACAAAAAGAGCTCGACCTTGCCCTTACCTTCTTATATCGGAGTATATCCATCCATTCATTCATTCGCTAACCAACTGTCCATTCATTCTCAAACCAGTCGTCGTCAGCCCTCCCCGCCTTGTCATCCTCCCTCGTTACCTACGACCAAGATACTCGTGCGACCAAGCCCCGATATCCCTCAAACCCCATATAAAGAGTAACAAAACAAACCCTCACTTTTCAATGAGCTCATCATACAACCGCTCTCCAACAACATCCATCCGCCTACCTATGCCTGGATCGGCAGCTTCATCATGGGCATTATATCGCGCCAGAATCTCCCAAATGTTCAATGGCATTGATACGTCGGTCTTGATATCTTTCTGGCTATTTGGTATGATCTGTCCACTTCCAGTCCTTATCAACGACACTCCCATAAAACCCCATCTCTCTGTCTTGTCGCAAGACTCGCATCTCCCTTATCTTATTATGGAACTGCGTCTAACATAAACACAGGCCTGATAAATAATGTCCTCTACGTGATAATCCTCTCCGCGGCTCTCGATCTCGTTGGGCCCACAGTCCCAAAGGGCGTAGTCCTCCTAGCTGACGTCCTGCCATCTTTCTTCACCAAGCTGCTCGCTCCATACTTCATCCACAAGATTCCCTACTCTTTGCGCGTCCTCGTCTTCGTGACTCTCTCCACGTTGGGTATGCTCCTTGTAGCTCTCACTCCCGAAACACAGACCGGCGGCTCCGTGCTCGTGAAACTCTTCGGTGTTGGATTGGCATCCATCTCCTCAGGAGCAGGCGAATTGTCCTTCCTAGGGCTCACACATTTCTATGGTCAGCTCGGTCTAGCAGCTTGGGGGTCGGGAACCGGTGCAGCGGGATTACTCGGTGCAGGACTGTACGTGATGCTGACGACATGGATTGGCTTCTCCGTGCGCAGTTCCCTCCTCACATCCGCACTCCTGCCGAGCATCATGCTCATCTCCTTCTTTGCTATCCTCCCACACGGTCCACTGCGACGATCAGAGTCCGCAAAGCAATACACCGACCTCCCGACCGAAGAGCCCTCAGCCTCTCCCTACGTTGACTCGGAAGATAGCGATCCACTGAATGCCAACTCAGCATACGCCAGCCCCAGCAGCGCGCGCGCGCGCACGACCTCGAACTTCGCACAAAACCTGCGGCGTGTGCGCGCACTGTTCCTCCCATACATGCTACCTCTCCTCCTCGTCTACATCGCCGAGTACACCATCAACCAAGGCGTCTCACCCACGCTCCTCTTCCCACTGGCCGCCACGCCCTTTAGCACCTTCCGTTCCTTCTACCCCGTCTACAACTTCCTGTACCAGATCGGCGTCTTCATCGCCCGCAGCTCCACGCCCTGGTTCCGCGTGCACAGCCTGTACATCCCCTCGCTCCTGCAGGTCCTCAACCTCGCTCTGCTCGCCTCCCACGCTCTCTGCGACTGGATCCCCTCGGTGTGGATTGTCTTCCTCGTCGTCTTCTGGGAGGGCCTGCTCGGTGGCGCCGTCTACGTCAACACCTTTGCCGAAATCATGGAGCATGTCGATGTGCGCGATCGCGAATTCAGTCTCGGCGCCACCAGCGTCAGCGATAGTGCTGGCATCTGCATTGCTGGCTTCGTGGGCATGGCGGTCGAGGTGGGCTTGTGTGACTGGCAGGTCTCCAGGGGCAGGAATTTCTGTAAGCAATTGTGAGGATCTCTGTAAGTAGCTGTGGGGAATCGAATTCGTCTCGCATGCTTTGTTTGCGATATGAGAGGGGCGTTTGTGGGTGTTTGGGGCTTTGGGTGGGATCATGTGTGATTGTGCAGGTTGGACGGATGTTTGCTTTGCTTTGCGGTTGCGGGCGTCGGGTGTGTTTCATGTTGGAGTTGGCTAGATACCATGTCTGTTGTCATTTTGTTTGGTTGCTTCTGTGCTTGTGCCGTTGAGTGATTTCTTGCTTGCTTGATTTCATTGCCATGTGAGGTTTTGGGGATCTCGACGGCTTATGTTTGGGTTTGCTTGGCTTGGTTTGGGGATGCAGCTTGCGGAGGGGAGAATTACTGGAAGTGTGGTTTGGGAATGATTTAGGATTGGGAAGATATGGAGGTTGTTTGTGATGGGATTCGTGAGTGCTTGCTATGCGGAGATGTGTTTGGTGTGGTGAAGAGATTGGGTTCGTGTGGTGAGGGGGTGTTTGATGGGAAATATAGGTTTGGGCATGATGTTAAATGGGCAGGGGACTATAAAGGTCACAAGCTTGAAATCCGGAGTCTGCTCTCAACCTATCTAACGCCTACTATACTCGCATCCACATATATACACTCACAGTCCCACCAATTTTCCTTCTTCGCACAACCACAGCCACCACAGCTACCATTTGGCCCTGGCCCATCAGCATCCTCACTCCTAACCTCCCCACACGAAATCCACAACAAGATAGGCCCGATGAAGAGAAACCGTTGAAAAACAAGCTTCCTTTGTATCGCGGTCGAGCTGATCCTCGCGCTACACAATACACAGTGCCACTCGCACTCACCCTCGCCGCCTCCACCACAGCCGCGCGCCACGTCAACCCAGCCTCACGCACACCACACCATCCACAATACCATCTCCGCAAGCAGAGTCCGCTTCCGGTACGGTATGCCCGCTGATGCGGTGTGCTCCGTTGCCGTCGCTGCTGGACCAGCAGACAATGCTGGACTAAACTACAGTGGTCACACTCACATGTGTAGGTCAAGTTGGACGGGATGGCGCTTGTCTCGTCGATGGCGCTGAGACTTCTTGCAAGAACGATCAGACTCGAGACAACTCGCTGCTGGAATCTAGAGCTGTATTCATGACCTAGCGTGTTAAAGTTGTTAAGTGCAATATGCGAGCACAAGAATGATTAGAAGATTTCCTAAGGTCATGTCGAGTCCTGACGACCACTAGCAGAACTTCTCCGTTGAAGAATCTCAGCGGCTCACGGAGACTCTTGAACCTACTGTCAAAGACACCCAGAGCGAGATTACGGAAGGTCTCCTCAAGCCGCAGGAGATCGCGAGAGAAGAAGCCGAAAACTCCTTCCTGTACATGCGTAAGTCGCGTGCGTATGAGGTCAGTGGTGACGCCGATGACTTCAGAGAGAAGTGGCGTGAATCTCAGCAGGTTGCAACTCAGAATCAGAGGAAACGTGATCGCCGCATCGAATAAATCACCCTCGTCGGTTCCGCATGGAATTTTGTCAATGCCAGAGCATGGTCCAGCAAGAAGGAGCATTCCGCTACTTTCGTCTCCGCGGTTGGTCGTCTTTTCATGGAAGGAGGCCAAATCTCAAATCAACACTGCCCTGGTCGCTCGTCTGAACCGCACTGCACGCGGTGTGAGCAAGAACAAAAACGTTCACTGTGGCATTTCAGCGAATGCGATGTTCAGGGGATGGCTGATGTTAGGCTTGCTGGCCTGGTCCGGTGTAACGGGACGAGGCAGGGGCATGAGGGAACAAAGGGAGACACACAACAAGGCACACAAGGACGTTCTGGGCGGAGCTGTAGACTGTCTGAGGTCTAGAAGAGAGGACGAGTGAGGACTCGAGATGTAGTGGGGTGCTGCCTCTAAGACGCCGCCGCTACCTCTTTCTACTGGAGCATGTTCCTTCAAGACGTGGAAAAGAAAGGGCACATCATACACCGCTCTACGCCGCAACAGCGCAACGCTGCTAATTGCAAGACATGTGATCAGCCGGGTTATCAGCGAAACACTTGCCCACAGCGATTCAAGAACACCGTCTGCAACATATGCGCAAAGATAGGCCATCGAGCATCGGGCTGTCCTGATAAAGTCTTGGTCAAACCACGTATAGGTCGGGGTGGCCTGGGTTAGATGGTGCTTTCGACAAGGATGATGAATCAGCTTCTGTCTGTTGCGATCTCAAGGCTGGCGACTCGTGCGAGTTTCACAGTGCTGCTCGGCAGTCTGTTCCTAACGTCTGGGTGGCGGCTCTGGAATTCCCAAACATCATGCTCGACAGAAATTTTCGCCGGAATCACGATGCCTCACTCATGGCCAAGGAATGTTTCAAGGGTAGCTGGTATAGACCGCACTCCAGTGCGTGTAGACTGTCTGGTTTGCGCCGTGTCCTCAACTCATCGGCATGTCCTCAGCTCATCGGCATATACTCAGCTCATCGGCATATCCTCAGCTCATCGGCATATCCTCAATCCATCGGCATTATATAACTATTACACTACTCAGATCTATATAACAATTGCACCAATTTTTTACATTTTTCTTCCCTTCACAATCTCGTTTTAAACAAGTGCTCGTGTCAGCAATAACCATGGCCCAATAAGTTCATGCAGTACACTACCGCCACACTATTGAAGCTGCGCCGATTCATGCGGTGTGCAGGATATGGCACAGAGGTGTGATATGGAGTCGCGAGCATCTCAACATCTACAGGTAGTTGCTGCTTGCAGTGCCGATGACCAACAGAGTCCATCGAAAGTACCAGAATTACCTATGGCTTCAAGTCCCTGGACCTCCAGTCTTGCACTTCCTGCCCAAGTGGGCTCGCGCACCTCAGAGCTCCAGCGGATCTCGGCTTGGCTTTGCTGTAGCGCGGGCCTTCGACGTAGCAAGCTTTCTTGCTGTGCGTCTTGCTGTCGCCTGTTGTTTGCGCTCCGGGGCTGATATCACGCTGGCTCCTATTGGCTGAGCGATTTCCCAGCATACGTGTTGATCGCTGTTGCTAAGTACAGAAGAATGCAATGGAACAGCGTCCTCGGCTGTCTCTTACTGGGATCGTTCACCGTGGCAGCTCAATGATACGGCTGCTCGCGATATCTTTTCTGCCTCTGGTATACTCGTGCTAGAGAGGCTGGTCGTTTGCGGAGTGGGGAGCTTAGACGCAATAGATCTCGTACGGACGCGTCTCTTCGTCTGTGATGTAGTATTGTTGGGTAGCAGGGTCATTCTTCGTCTGCTTGGAAACCACACCAAATGGGTGACTCATCGTCTACTTAGATTTGGACATTGAGAAGTTTCTTCCATGAAGGATTGTGGCGGTTGCAGCAAAGTCACTTTTAATCTGCTTGGAAACAATACTAATTGAGTTGACTCATCACATCTTTGGATATTGATATTGATGATCTTCTTCCATCGTCGACTCGAGCCATGCGCTTTGCTCTGTTCTTGGCTCTTTAAACCACCACTGGATCAACAACAAAGGCCAACAAAGGTATACGCCGACGAGTTTGGAATCGATTGAGGGGATGGTGGCTTTGTCCTCTTGTAAAGCGAAATACATGCCTGCGTCCGAAGCCACAAAAGAAGCAGTGTGGCTGAAGGGTTTCATCGAGGAATTGCAACTGGTCACCTTGAGCGATCCAAAACCAACAACTTTGTTTATCGACAGTGAACCAGTACTCAAGCTTTCAAGCAATCCGGAATTTTACAGCAGAACAAAACACATTGCCATGCGGTATCATTTCATTAGAAAATGGGTCCTTGGAGGAGACATAAAAACAACCTGGATAAGCACTAAAGAGAGCATAGCGGACATTTTGACAAAACCACTTCCCTAAATAACTTTCAAAGGACTACTACAGAAGGTTGGGATGATCAAGCAGCGATGATCAGGACTCAAAGGGTGAGAAAAAATAGAATCCTTTACACTACAAAGAATGTATCTAGATTGTACCAAACATGCCTATGTATCTAGGGAAACGGAAGAGAAAGGGAAGCTGAAGCGTCTTTGTGTACTAGGAGTTCTTCATTATACTTAATATTTCAAGGTAGTATATACCCAACCTGGGACTAAATAAGCAAATCAAATACACTGATACCACAACTAGTACTTTGACGATACTTCACCCAAACATGTACTTTTATCAAGACACTATGCTCTTTCATGTCTTTGGAGATACTCTAAACTTCTTGACTACTATATCAAATTTCATCGACTTTTCGTAGTTTATGCTCTTGGCTTTCATTATCTTAGCCTACAAAAAATAATATGGACAGAGTTCATTCTGTGTATTCTTGTTCTCAGAAAAGGACGAAAACTACCACAACTTCCCATGCCACCTTTGGTAGACTCGGTCCAATATCTGCCCATATCCTTTTCATTTCTCACAAAATCACCTGCATCTTTCTCTTCCAAACCATACCCAGACGCTGGAAGAAGGAATACAAAGAGCCCTTTGGCACCTTACCCCCAAAACTCGCCATCCATCTAGCTGCAAAGCTGCCTTTTCAGAATCAGTAATTGTACTCATGTCTTAGGCTTGTCGGTATGTGTATTTACCTGCAATAGGACCAAGCTCTCCAAAGCCGACCCAGAAACCCAAGGCCTCGACAACCCATGGCAGGACAACCACCAAGACCCCAAGGGCAACGATAGTCCAGTAGATATCCGGCTGGCCAGACCACTCGCCGGCCTCGCCGGTTGACTTTGTGAGGGCGTTCCTCATCAAATTGCGTTTGGGGACAGCTTTCTTCAAGGCGTTCTCAAGTCCCGTAAGGATACGTCTTGCCAGGGTTGCCTTCCAGTTGGTTGTGGAGAAAGATTCATCGACAACTCGATCGAACTCATCCTGGTCCTCGGCGGAGAACATGGTCTGGAGAATGGAGGCCGCTACCTCGTTTTCGTTATCTGAACTCTTCTCGTTCATGTAGGTCACGGCTTCTGGAGAGCCGGTGATACATTCGATGACAGCCCGGATGATGGAAGCCATAGTCGCGGTTTTTGGATGTTAAGTTGTTTGGTGAGGAAGTCTATATATGCTCGTTTGCTAGCGATGCTGAATTTGTGGTTGTTGGAGACAGTCATGCAAACAAAGCTGGCGTGCAGAATGGTGACTGTCATAGCCATGCAACTACCAATGCATCCTACACCGCCTATGTTGATGATTGGTATCCTGCATTTCGACTGTAGCTATGCGATTCATGATGTAGCCAGTTATTTTCCAAAGCCTTATCTTATGATATGAATGCATTCCAAGTATACTTAATTGAGCCTAAGTCTTGATATCATACGATCCTCTGTTTTGTAAGAAACTTTATTGGAAACTATATTTCGACCTGCTATTTTCTCGAGAATCGACCTAGCAAACAAGCCTCAGTCCGAATCAATCAATCAATCAACCAGATCAAGAATCAATCAACCAAATCAATCAATCAATCAAAAACTGCGGAATCAGATCAAAACACAATAAAAGTCATCGGTACACTGGTCCAAAACATCAGTCAAAAGGCCTCCTGTCCAAAAAATGGCGGAAAGCTCTTCTTGGGGAAGGTTGGCGTCGCCGCTGCGCACTCCTTAGAGACGCAAATCCACAAGGATTCCCTAACGCATGGAGAGAACTATAAGAAGCAACAGTGGTATTAACATAGATAAGGTTATCCTTGCAAGAATTGAATCAACAATCAACACGAAATTCTAGACTATAACGAACGAGAACAGCAAGCTAAACACAAAGCTTAATGCAATCCTTAACAAAAATATTGCCTTTAAGCAAGGCCTCAACCAAACTATTATAGAACTTAGTAAGCTCTTAAACAAGCTTTATAGAACAAGAGAAGAAAGAAATGCTCTTTAAACTAAACTTAATAAACTTTAAGCTACTACTAGTAAATTATAGCTTATAGCTAGAGGTATAAGCAAGCAACTTAGCAAACTTAAAGTCTAGATACAAACAATTAGTAGCAATATAGAAATATTAAAGTTAGTTATCTTAAGCTTTTAAGCTCTAGTAGATATACTACTAAGTAATTCAAATAAGCTAGCTATAAGACCCTAATCCTATATATCTATAGCCTTATAATTAGTTAACCTATCCTTATTAGCAATAAGGCTCTTTATAGCTTTATCTTATATAGGTTGTACACCTATATCTAACAATCTTAAGAAACTAGCCCTTCTACCTAGAGTAGTTATAGATACCTAAAATATAATAGATAAGATAGAGAATACCTTTAAAGATAGAAAGGCAACTAAAAGGTAAATCTAAAAAGTTATTTCTAGCTAACTATTAACAAGCTATATTAAGATTAAAGGCATTTAAATAAAGCTAAACTTAATTAAGATTATTACTAATACTAAGTAGAAGGTAGCTATCCTCTATATCTATAATAACTAGGTTAATATCCTCTTTAAAGGTATATATACAAAGGGTAACAAATAGTATCTAATTAAAGTTAACAATATAATCTAGAACAAAGTCTTAATCCCTAGTATATACAAAATCTAAGCTAACTTTAGGTTAAAATTCTACTCCTAGAATAACTTTATAGGGGTTATAAAAGCCTATTAGATATCTAAAGAAGAAAAGTAAAATAGATTAATAGTAATCTACCTAGTAAGTACTAATAATATATATAGGGCAAATTAGAAAGGACTAGTAAATATTAGAGGTAATATTGTAAAAGGGAGTTCCTATATATATAATATATAGCTATACTAGCCAAAGGAGCAATTAACTATATAGCTAAGTTATAAGTTAATATAAGAATCCTTTCTATAGTTAAGATCTAGGTGCTAATATATATATAAAGCTAGTGCTTGATTTCTATATAAACTACTCTTTAACTATCTATATACTAAGTAACAGGCTATACCCAAAGGTTGGAACAATATTTGCCTAGTTATAGATAGAAGTCTAGCTGGTGCTAAGAGCATGTGACTGTACGCCCGCAGTTAGGTCTCCCACAATATAGTAGTCTAAAATGCAATATATAGATATCTCTTTCTATATACAAATAAAAGATAAGCCCAATCCTATATCATAGTGTCTTAGATCGATCTACTACTATTGCTATTTTTCGATCAATTTATTGGAGAGGTTGGTTGTCGCATCAACATAGAAAATAAAGCGGGAGGCTGGCTAGACGATCAATGTGCATCCAAACGTACTAGGGTAGGTAGGTAAATAACAAATCAATGACCTGCACGCCGACCAGTAAGTAGTTGCAGCCCGACTCACAAGTCAAGTAGGCAAAGCAAGTAAGGGAGATCAATCAACTGCGGACTCTTATTCACTAGGTACTCAATTTCAACGTCTTTTGTCCATACGAGCGAAAACAACATCAGCACCGCGATTGGGAACAATCAAATCGTCGTGAAAGTTATCATCACCTTCATTCATCATGCCCAGCTTGGCGCTGCACACTCGATAACGTCCTGTCCCACTGGGCCACAACTGCAATAACCAAAACAAACACATACATCATCGGAACTGTGGAGTCGGCCATTACAACCATAAAAAACCTCGAAACCTTCAAACTGCTCATAAACTTCGAACATTCTCAATCCTCCCCGCATCGCATTCCAAGGACTTACCTTTATACGAGTGGAACACCCTACGTCAATACCTTCTTGCTGGCTTGCACCTCAACCTTATCGTCCTGATGGCGCCTCTGGACTCCCTCGCGGCGGCGGGGAGTAGTACTTATTCGTCGAATACCATGTATGTTGGAGATGGAACATGGGATTCTACAAAGAATGACTTCCTGCTACCGAACCTGGTAGGGTTAAACTTTGCTACTATGCGATACAACGGTTTGTCTCATGTCTTTCATTACTGCTGGCTTGGCTAATTCATCTTAGGCATGGGAAATCGCTTCTCCAGTATGACAGGCTATCATACACTGATCCTCGGTCACGGTATCATTGCTGCTATCGTATTCTTGGGCCTTGTCCCTGCGGCCATCCTCATTGCACGCTTCTATGGCAGGAGTCCAGGATGGGCTCTGAGATTACACATCTACCTACAGGTGCTTAGTGTAGCTCTCACCACCGTCGTATTCATACTCGGATGGTTTGCTGTTGGCCCCGAACGAAGCTTGACAAACCCACATCATGGAATTGGACTCGCCATCTACGTTCTTATCTTGGTACAAGCTGTTGGAGGTGGATGGATACATCGAAAAGAAAAGGGTCGAATCCGGAGACTGATTCCAGTCAAGCTCATGCTTCACCAATGGCTTGGAAGAGCTATTGCTCTTCTTGGCATTGCTCAAGTGCCTCTCGGTCTCACCGTCTATGGTTCACCCAAACCCCTTTTCATTGTGTTTGCTATCTGGATGGCTTTCTTGGTCATCTTGTATTTCATCCTCTCTTATAGAGCACAGACACCCCTAGATATGATCGGATATGCCCATGGTGACGGAGAAACCGTCATATCGGAGAGAAAATCGAGTCGTCTTGAAACTTTGGCAGCACCACTTGCTGCTGGGGCTGGCATCGCTGCACTTTCTGGGCTGAGGAGAGACCGACACAGAAGCCGAAGTCGAAGAAGCGTTGACGAGGTCATACCATCACGTCGGGCATCCGAAAGTTACGTCGAAGAGGAGAAGTATGATCAAAGAAAAGAAGGCGGAGGCCTCATGGACAAGTTACTTACTGGGGCAGCCATTCTTGGAGTGGGTGCACTTGGAAAGAGCTTCTTCGATCGTCGTAGAGGACGACAGGAAGATGATGATTATTCCTCTGTTGGTCCAGACTCACCCAGCCGTCGTGGCGGAAGACGTCACTATAGTGGAAGTGACTACACAGATGACGAATTTGAGGCTCACCGAATGGAGGAGGGCAGACCATCTGTGGAACCAGTTGCGCCGGTGCCAGTTGCTCGGCCACGAACACCTAACAACCCCACCGATCAAGCTGCCGCGTACAGTGCTGCTGACTTCCGTCCAGTCAATACAGGGAGACGAGACAGCTATAGTACATATACCTCATACATGACAAGCCCTGCCCGAAGTCCTCGAAAAACCCGTTTAGGCAAAGCCCTGGGTGCAGGTGTTCTTGCTGGTGGACTGGGATCATATTTCAAAAACCGTCGCGATCGGAAAGAGCAAGAGAGAGTGGAGGCCCTTAGAGCACAGGAGATCGAAGCAGAGAGAATAGCGCGGAGAAATAGTCGGAAATACACCGGTGATCAATTCCCATCAAGTCGACATGGACGACGAGGTGATCTCACCGCATCTTCACCCTCCAATCTTTCTGACTTTGTTGGTTCTCAAATCGAGCCAGCCAGAAGAAATTCGCGGCCCGGATTGACAGGAGCTGTGCCAGCCGCAGCTGCAGGTGTAGCTTTCAGCGGGGCTGCAGCAAGACCTCGCTCAAGATCTAGGCATTCGGCTCGAGATCGAGTTGCGATGGCTCCAGAATCATCCGGCTACGACAGCGAATCATATCTCTCGAACACACGTCCTCAGCGACGTTCTTCTCAGCGTAGAAGGGAAGAAGCTGCGGCGGATATTGCATCAAATGTCACTTCGCGAAGAGGGGATGATAGTGTTGCTTCTCCACCTGTCAGCGTCAAAGTTCAGATGCACGGTGACAAGAATCGTAATGTTACTCTCCGTCGTCTCACTGAGGAAGAGGCTGCGGCCGAGCGGGCGGCAAGGAAAGCAGGCCATCGACGACGACGTGCGGATTCGGCAAGTAGCATCTCTGGAACAGATACACTCTCCTCTAGACGACGCTATCGCCGTGAAGAATCCCGAAGAAGGAATGGCAATGCAAAGGGTGACTCTGATATCGGTATGACTCCATTGAGTCCACCAAACCCTGCATTCGCGAAAGGCAAGGTACCCAAGGATAATGCACATTATTCCACGGATACTGGGATGGTAGGAAGTCCTGGTAGTGGAGCCACCTGGAGTGCGATGAGCCCTGGGAGTGAGGAGGCAGATGAGCGAAGGAGGAGGAGAAGGGCAGAAAGGAGTCAGCGGGGATTGGGAAGCGTGGAGTATAATTGATTGATGAAAATAATGATGAGGTGTTTCTGGTGTTTGGGGTTTGTCAGAGTGATCGGACTGGATTGATACTAAGAGCTTTTATTTGTAGCTTTGGCATTTCTGGTGCATTGTGGGAGTACCCGGAGCTCAATTTAATTCTAGGGCTGTTTGATTCTCGTTCACAAACTTTATGCAAAGGTTTAGCATCAAATAAACCTTGCTTTTCAATCCTCAGTGAGTAGAGATGCTGAGTTTCTTCGCAAACATAATCACAGTCCATAATATCTGTATTATATAGCAAGCTTTGCTATTCAGTCACTATTTTTTGTAGCATTTTCTTTGAATATTGTTGATTCTTGAAGCAAGCCACCGTAGTGTGAGAACACAATGTACGTTTGAACAACTTTAAAGGTCGAAGAAACCCTGGTACAAGGATTCAGTACTTTACTTAGACATTGGACTTATCTGTAATTTCCGATGAAGTTGATAAATGGTATCTGCACAGGCAGTTTAAGGCCAGCGCAGTGCTTTTAACGCAACGTTAAGCACAATATTACTGATTCGCAGAGGTTCTGCTTTGAAATTGCTTGTGCGGGATGCCTAATGTCGCTGCAATGGTTGGCCGTCCTATTGTCACAGCTCGTTAATCGTCATCACCATCGATCATCACCTCAACTCAAAGTTTGGCTTCGATTTCTGCGGCTATCGCTT
Source organism: Xenosphaeropsis pyriputrescens (assembly GCA_022609375.1). Lineage (NCBI taxonomy): Eukaryota > Fungi > Ascomycota > Leotiomycetes > Phacidiales > Phacidiaceae > Xenosphaeropsis > Xenosphaeropsis pyriputrescens. The sequence goes on from JAGKQE010000070.1 coordinate 137,735, forward strand.
AACCAACCGCGCTTAATGGACTGCTAAATTTCCTCCGGCTTCCGCACCCAGCATCACCACTACTTCACCACCACAATCGAAAAAGTTGTCCAGTTACTTCACAAAATCTCTCCTTCTTCAACATCAATACGGTCAGCAATTGATCAATACCTTCGAAGTCATCCCAAATCATCTCTTTGACTCTCTTGTCACATTTCTTCACAACTTCGTCATCTACCCACTTCCGCACGCACACACACCAACGAAAACTTTGGCCCACCCGATAAACCCACAATATTCACGAGCTTCTCACAAAAGTCTTTTCGAGTTCGAAAGACTTCTTCGACGTTATCAGACAAGCTTTCAAAGCTTGAAACTTTTCGCGAATAATCCTACTTTGCATCACACACGAGAAGGTTGACTGCACCTTAATCTCACAATGGCAGCAAATGGCAACTTCAGTCAGCAGGACCAGTACAAGGGCGCAGTAGAGCAATATCCAGCTACTGCTGGCCAAACTACTGAGCCCGCGGCTGCTAATGGCTCTTCAAACGGGGATCTTTCCAAGGATGAGGTTGGATGGTATTTTGTTGAGCAGTACTACACGACTCTCAGCAAATCTCCAGAGAAGCTCCACGTAGGTGAACCATTCGCCATTTCCAAGCATAATATCACTGACTGAGCTGTAGCTTTTCTACGGCAAGCGATCCCAGTTCGTTTCAGGCCTCGAGGCCGAGGTCTCTACCGTCGCCGTTGGTAGAAGCGCGATCCAAGAACGTATTGCAAGCTTAGGCTTCCAGGACTGCAAGGTTCGCGTTTCCAATGTCGATTCCCAGGCATCATTTGACAACATTGTTATCCAAGTCATTGGTGAGACTTCCAACAAGTCAGCAGAGCTCAAGAAGTTTGTTCAGACTTTCGTTCTTGCTCAGCAGCCAACTGGGTACTTTGTCCTTAACGACATCTTCCGCTACATCAGCGACGACGCCGAGGAGGAGGTTGAGCCTGAGGAGCCAGCTGCACAACAGGAGCCGGTAGTCGAGGAGACCGAGGAACCAAAGGCTGCCCCAGTCGAGGAGCATAAGCCTGAATTGGAGGCTGTGGACAAGAAGTTGGAAGAGACAATCGAGGCCGAGCCTGTTGCTGCTGCTGCTGCCCCAGAAACTAACGGTGCTGAGGCCGAGAAGACTGAGGTTGATCAGGCTGAGGAAGCTCCAGTCGCTGCGACCAAGCCAGTCGAGGAGGCCCCAACCCCGGAGGCCGTAGAGAAGGAGGTTGAGGAAGAGGTCACCAAGGAGGCAGAGAAGCCAAAGGATCCTGAACCAACCCCAGCTCTTACTCGCGCTCCATCCACCACCGCCACTGCCACAAAACCAGCTGCGGCTCAGCCAGTAACCCCAGCTAAGCCATTGAGCTGGGCTAGCCGTGCTGCTGCTGCCGTCGGCACCGCCAGACCACCAGTCGCCATGCCAAAGCAAGTGCCAGCCCCAGCTCAGCCACGTGCTGCCCCAGCTGCTCAGAAAGAGACTCCTCCAGCTGCTGCTGCTGCTGCTACTGCTACTACTCAGCCACCAAAGGAGAACTCGCCAGCTCAGGCCTCTGAGTGGCAATCTGTTGGTAGCGAGTCCAAGAGACAATCTCGCCCACAGTCTGTCTCCGTTCCAGCTGAGAAAGAGGGTGCTCTTGGTTACGTTAAGAACGTTACCGAGAAAGTCAACGCTGAAGACCTCAAGGCTGCTTTGAGCTCTTTCGGTGAGCTTGTATACTTTGATGTTAACCGTGCCAAGGTAAGTTTTTCACATGTCCAGGAATTTGATGTGGCTAACCCGGAGTAGAACTGCGCTTTCGTCGAGTACTCCACTCCTGCTGGGTACCAGGCTGCCGCTGCCGCTAACCCACACTCCATTGGTGGCGAACAAATCTACGTCGAGCCTCGCCGACCAAAGGCCGCTTACGGTGTTGGTTTCAACGGCAATCGTGGAGGCATGAATAACCGAGGCCGTGGTGGGTTCGAGAGACAGGGTAGCCAAGGTGGCCGAGGCAACTTTGCCAACCGTGGACGCGGTGGTGCCGCAAGAGGTGGACGCGGTGGAGCCCAGGCCACTACCTCATAAGCTACAAACGACAATGATCTGCGTTGGTCACTACGCATAACATCAAGACACGAACTCGACCCATGTATCATACCTCCATTTCGCAACCTCCGACTCTTTGGATTCTGTTCGGGCATGTGTTCAGCTACGTTTACTTTCCTTTGTGGTTGGGAAAAGTGCTGCACTTTCTTATGATGGCTCCTTTTTGCTACATTTTATTCCATATTGCATACGCTGGCAGTTGAGAAATGGCTAGGCTAATGCTAATCTGCAATTCACCTTTTTCATATTGGTCAGCATCGCGTTGGGTTTTTTCTTTGCGTGCAATTTTCTATATGCATAGCATGGCTACTAGCTTTCCACTTGTACACTTGGAGGAATGTTTACGACTGACGAGTGGATGGGATCTTGGGAGCAGAAAAAATTAGGTGAAAATTGGTGGTCTGTTTACAATTCAAAACATTAAAGAATAATGTCATCACGATGTTCTTCAATGCCTCCTTTGCTGGTGTGATACGTGTGAATGAGCCGTTGAACAGTATATCGCGTTTTGGGGTTGAGCTCACAATAGATCGTTCGCCAAGCATATTTTGAGAATCCACGATGCTTAAATGTTTATAAGCTTTTCAAGTCAACTTCCCCTATCATGCACACTGTTTCGTCCGGCCTGTTCCTCGCACTTGGTGTGCATGTTTATGTGAGCGGATCCTTCAGTGGCTGCAAGTTACTGAAACCATGTGGTTGGTGTTGGACATGGATTTCGCGACCGTTGCGGGCACAAACTTTCAGCCATGCCACCGTTTCGTGCAGCGCAGTGAAAGGCCATGACCGTTACGTCTTCTCACTCCTCGACCATCTCAGCTGTCGCCCGTGCTCGCTGACTTCACGGCCGTGGTTTAGCCCCAGAAATTGCATAAATCCCGGGCTGGCCGTGCCTTTTCCATTCGTCAAACTGATAACAGCAAATGTACAAGGGTCAAACGCCCATCCTTCCACGACTTCCACGCACTCATCGGCCCAGGATTCCCCACCATATCCCTGACGGCTGATGCCGGTTTCTTCTCCCAGACTTTCGACTCATGAACACCTTCCATTTGCGGGATGAAGGGAGATCGGCGAGCGCGCCCCGTAGGTCTCAAGGTAAGCAGTCAACCTTGGTGGGACTGCTATTGGATCCAACATCCAACGACTTCAATTTCGACTTCCTCTCTCAATTTAATGCTTACATCTCGTATTGGAACTTCTATGCGGTCAACGATTTCGAATCTTTCTCGGGCCATTTCTACATTGTGCGAGCTTCTGTTTGTGTTTCGTTTCCTTTAGTCTTCTGCTCAGTTCCTATTCATCTGTTTTCATTGTGAACGACATAAATTGGCCATGTCTAAGTTTTCCTATTGATTCAGTTGAATCCCCTACGACTTGGTGTCATCGCCATACCTTTTGCGATGGAGAGCTCGCCAAACAGTCAAGACGGCGACAGTGGGTCGACCAGTGTGGAAATATCACCATCACCTCGTAGGATTTCAGTGGAGGACTATTACTATAATCAGTTGTTCACTGTCGCCAGACGATTTTCATCATCCGAAGTCATGGATGAACCTCCACCGTCTTATGATGCAACGATACAGCAGTCTCTGCGCCTTCCGCCATCTCGGTTCAATGTGAAGCCAAGAGAAGACGAGGGACAGGAAAAGTTACCGGAGTATTCATGTCCTATTCATCTGGAGAACGTCCTGAAGATCAAAATGGAGTTGCAGAGCGCTGTGCATAAGGCTGAGGATCGAAATTGGTATCAATATTGGGTGATTCTTCAAGGCACGGCCTTGAAAATCCACAAAGCAAAAAGGTCTGGATTATTCGCAAAACAAAAAAGTGGTCCGAAAGCCACACCGGATATGCCTCCAGGTTTGAAACCTGGAGAATTGTTGAAGAGTTATACATTGCAACATGCAGAGGTTGGAATTGCCGCTGATTATCTGAAGTAGGTCATTCCTCAATGGGCCGGTTAGAGCTAATTGACGTAGGCGTCGATATGTGATTCGAATTCGAGTTGAGACGGATCAATTTATCCTGTCGTGTGTAGAAATTGAAACGTTTCTCACATGGCTCGAATCTCTATGTGCAGCTATTGATCTTGCTCCTTCGATAGACGAACGTAAAATACCGGTGGACCAAAGTATACCTCGAATTCGACGTCGAAGGGTACGTCCTGGAGCTACTGATATGGAGAGTAATGATGGACTTGTTCGGCAACAACAGGAGATCATGAGGTCACAGTATCCCAGATTGGCTGATGATAGTATAATGGAGGAACCTGTTCAGAGATCTCAGACAAGACCGAGAACTCGAAGCAGATCTTCGCCGCCTCCATCGAGATCGAGGCCAGACACTGCTCCACAAACACCAAGAGACCCCGATATTCATCCCGGTACAAGAGTACCAATATCTCAACTTACTCGTCGAGGTTCAACTTCATCACATGCTTCAGCATCTATATTCACTCTTCAAGGATTCTTGATGACAAGACCCGATTTCGTGGAAGAGACTCCTAGAATAACAAGATTGTATTCCGTTTCGCCTCAACAAGATCCTTCGGTAAGGGTAGGTTCCACTGAATCGAATTATTCCGAGTCTCAAGATGGAATCGAAAGACCTAGAGGACTAGCACGGTCATCTATGCCTCGAATCACTCAACAACTTTCATCCTCCTCGATCCCAAATCCATCGGTATCGACAGAGACGGGGAAATGGCAACCAATTCACCAAATTTCCAGCATGCACGATCTGCTTTATGCCAAGAGATGTATGGCTCTATTGTTAATGAATTCGCCACGGAAAACGAACTTGGTTATCACAAGAGGTACGAGATGGATCATCGATTGGGCAACGGGAGCATTAACTAGATTTGAACCACCACCATATGGCGATGTCGAGTTGGTTGGGCCTTGGGGATTTAGTCCTGGTGGGGTTATTGTACGCATTTGATCGTATAGCATGAAAGCATTTGCATTGGAAGGAAGCATTTGATAGCATTATCTAACCCATCCTTAATGTCAAAATCAATATTCTAGTGTGTTGATTGATGTGTATGGGTAAAAAGATAGTCAACCGTTAGATACAATCGCCTACCCCATCTCAATTAAGCTTGAAATATAAATACATACCATTATAGTGTCCTAAGAAACTATTTTGGTAAATGTCTTGGTCCTCTCAAGTACTTTTTGTATCTGACTCGCGTGATTCCCAATGTGTTGCTATTGGAAACATAGACCGCCTTGCTGCTAACATGGTTATTGAGTCTCATTATCTTACCAACTCCAAGGTTGTATACACTCCGACAATATTAGCTAAAGATCTATATGGCTCTAAATCTCTTTTGATAAGGCTCTAGACTTTACTTTTGTTCTAGGTCAAGGGACCGCAGCTTTGGAGCTCCAAAGGCAGCTAGAAGGAACAGAAGAAGAGGCTCATGATATATAAATCATGTTTTGTAGCGGATGGGGTCTTCTGACTGGGATTGCAGTCTTTGCTCAAAAGAATCCGTTGAGATAATTGGCTCCGAGCCAATTCGAGGAGGTCCAAATCTCTCTGTAGGTATAAAACAGGGGACAAGAGTTACGTATACTATCACTCAAACCATTGTGAATAGTCTAAGATCTAGCATCAGCCCTTAGAATTGGGCGTTTCTTAGTCGAAAAGACTATGCCAATGAAATGTTCATGGTAGCTAAGGAGCAGATCATATTAGCCATGAGCCTCTTTCGTCAGTCAAGGACAACCCGAATCAGCGTTGGATAGTTGTATACGTGGATACCAGTCACATTTTTGGTCTTAGGAAGGACATCAGCTCCCGAATAGTAGGCAGTACTTATATCTTCTCTATCAGAGGACTTTGGATCAGATTCCATGTTAAAGCTGATCCGATAGTTGATTGAGATTCTGAAAGCGTTGCTTCTTTATGCCTGAAATAACCATTCTTTGTTTACATATCGCTAGCCACACTCTTCTAGCTGCAGCCTACCCAAAGGATGGATGTGTATGAGACTACCTCATGGTTGTTGCTCAAATATTATGAGGACTGCGGAGGCAAGCAACACAACGTATTGCAATATACAGAACCTGGGAGATGATTGAAGAGAGGAGCAGTATTTATTCCACAGCTACTTAAATAGTAAAGTGCTGTCATGTAGCCGATTACGTGATCGCCCGTGGAGTCTGCTATTGCCCATGTTGCCAATATTCCAGCACAACACCGACTAATTGACATGGAAATGTGTACGCCATGCGTACATCATCCTAACGTATCCAAAATCAACCACTTCGAAATGCATTGTAATTTGTTAGTAATATTCGAGAACCGAGAAATGCAATTATACCGATGCGCGATGTCCTTCTATAATTCATGCCCTTGAAAGTTACAGTTAGGACACCCTCGTAAGCTTTGGCTACAGCTTGCTCAAGCATCATAGCTGTCGCTGAAATTGCTAACACGCGGCCACCGGCAGTGACAAGAGATCCGTTAACATCCAAAGATGTTCCTGCATGGAAAACTTTATATCTCCATTGGCGTGGCGATGCTTCATCTCTATCTTCGCTCCCTGTGTATATGGACCAGGGTACCCAGCGGCGGAGACAATCACTACTGCACAAGACATATCATTCATCTGAATTTCAATGTCTTGTAAACGGTTTTCGACACAGGCCACCATAAGCCTAGCAAGATCCGTCTTGAGCAAGGGAAGCAATGTTTGTGCCTCTGGATCACCGAATCGAGAATTATACTCAAGCGTTTTGGGGCCCGACTTTGTCAGCATGATGCCTGTAAAAAGCACGCCAACAAAGGGATTCCCCTCTTTCCGTAAGCCATCGAAAGTCGGTTTCAGGATCGTCTTCTCGATAACTTCAAATAGCGCATTGGACACAACAACCCATTCCTCCAGTATTTGGACCAAGATCACCATCAAAGATCCTCTTATGATCCTGAGCTGGAGGCATTGACTTGAAGATCGTGCCATGGCTAAAAGTGAGGATGCTCAATTCCTCGCCTTCTAGGAACTCCTCAATAACGACCTCGTTACCCGCATCGCCAAACTGGCCCTCCAACATGATTTGCCTAAGAGCTGCCAAGCCTTGTTCTTTGGTATCTGGAATTATGACACCTTTTCCAGCCGCAAGCCCTGAGGCTTTGAGCACAACTTTATAGTCAACTGACTCCAAGTAAGCTTTTGCTGCAGCGTAGTTGGTAAAATTGTGATACTTGGCTGTGGGAATGTTGTGCCGTGCCATAAAGTCCTTTGAGAAGGCCTTTGAACCTTCTAACTGAGCGGCCGCTTGTGAGGGAGCGAAGCAGCGGATGCCAGCTTTATAGAATGTCAATCAGTCTGGGTGGTCATATAGCGTATAGCAAACAATGCTAACTTACCAGAATGGAAATGGTTCTCGATGCCTTTTACAATAGGTACATCAGGTCTAGGGACCACCAAATTGACGTTCAGCTTCTTCGAAAGTTCCACAAGACCTTGAAAATCTTCTTCGGTGATGTCTGTGATATTCTCAACTTTTTCAATACCATGAGCGGTGCCGCCGTTGCCAGGCGCAACGTAGATTTTCTGCACATGCTCCGACTGGCTGAGTTTTGTAGGCCAGAGCACTCTCTCGCCCACCGCGACCAATAAGAAGGATTGTGAGACGCTCCATCGTAGGAATGTGCAGTCGATGGGCTTGAATGTTGGGGAGATAGAATGGCTTTATTAACAATGCTTGCTAGCTGTCACCATCAGACGTACAACTTGCCATTTCATGGATATGTACCCTTCGAGTTGGCTCTTAGCTAGTGTGGACCGTGTAATATGACTGTGTCACAGATACGTGGAGCGCTGGAGGCGGTGTTGTGAAATATAATTGGATTGAAGGAATAGAGGTTGTATAGAGAGAAATTGCTTATATATATAGATAAGTGCTTGAGGCTTGTTTGCTACTATAATACCTCATTTAGGCAAACTAGTTATGAAAAAGTGGGTATATAATTAAGTAAGAATTGAATAAAAAAACTAAAGTAGGTCCTATCTTCTTACTAGCTATAAAGTAGTTATATATAGTTACTATATAGACTACTCTATAGATTATAAATAGTTAGATTGTTAGATAGTCTATAAATTAGCTTTTCTTCTACCTTTTATATAAACTTATTTTATTCTAGTAACTCTTATACCTAAGTAAAAATCTATAAATATCCTTAAAACTATTGTATTTAATCTATAAGTAGTTAATAAAA